>OZ017767.1:12211056-12339806 GCA_963969345.1 Turbatrix aceti | reverse complement strand
AATAAATAAATAAATTCCAGTGAAACCAAAAATTATACAACAACTAGACGTTTTGGAACCCATGATTTTTGTTGTTTTTGCCTGGCTGCATTAGGCGGCGATACAGAAGCCAAAACAAAACTAAAAGTTTTTTGATTTAGGCTGCACGTCAATGTAAAGGTCTTTTTATTTTTACCGTTGCCCTAAAATCTTGCGCACTAATATCCCTGCAATTTCATTTGATTCATAAACCTCTATTGTTGTCAAAAAATTCAAACACCCCACTTACTTATCATTTCTGAACAGGTAGGGCCATCGGCATTATGGATTTTGGGTTCAGAATTAAACAGAAAAAGTCCGAAACGGCATTGGTGATGTCATGGCACCTCACTAGATTTATTAGCACCCCTTCATTGCAATACGGGGCTTTTTACAGAATTTACCAAAGCGCGCGGGACAAAAAACCAAAACAGGGATAAACAAATGTTTACCCAATATCGGGGCACCTTTCAATTGGCGGCACTCCAGTTCGGGTATGTATTCAGTGAATTCTCAGTTTTGTTTTAGCTCCTGTATAGCCGCCTAAGGCAGCCAGCCAAAAACAAAAAATCATGTGTTCTAAAATACCTAGTTACTGTAAAATTTTTGGTTTTGCTGAATCCCGCATGGTTTAAAAAAATGCTTTCACCCTGTAATAACTTATAGTGCACTATGTTAACAGCAAACAATAGTTCGCTTCTTATCCACAATCCACTATTCGTCAAAGCCAGATATATACGCTATTCCTTACTTCCCTGCACCTGAGCTATCCGCTATTCTTTATTCGCCTAATATTACGTTGTGAAGTTGGAAATGCGGTTCAAATTTAAATTACAGTATCTCAGCCGTCATTAAAGTTTTTCTAACAGTTGAGCAAACGTTAGGAAGAAAATTTTCTTACACATCGTTTCGTCAGTTCGGTTTGATAATCAGACTATTAGATGACTCAAAAATAATTATTGAAGACGATCATGTTACTAAATCCGACATGTTTTCTGAGTTTTGCCTCTACTCCAAAAATGAGTTAAAATTTTTTATGCTGTCAAATGAGAAACCAACTTATTAACAATCTACGTTCGATAAAGTGAAGTTAACTTTAAAAAAAGAGTTTCTGATGTTTTTATGCAATAGCAAGAGATTGTTTAAATACTTTAAACAACAGTAGTATATGTACCCACAATTGAAAAAAATTACTGTCGAGTTTACAATAAATTTTATTTCTAATAAACGAAAATCGCATTTCTAATTTTACAACGTAATACGTTATTCAAAACGGTTCCAAGCCTACGGTTACATGCACCTAATTTCCAATTCAATAATCCTAATCTTACAGCTATTCGTTATTTTCATTAACCTGCACTATTCTTTCTGTGAACTAGCACTATCCTAAGCCTCAAAACCTAATCCGCAATTTAAAATTTGTCAAAGCCAAATATGTCCACATTTCCCTATTTCCCAGAACCTGAGATATGCGTTTTCGCCTATGTCTAAGTTATTCAAACAAAATCGGAAGTCCGTATGTCGTAGCGTAACGCTTTGAGAATCCCCAACCGTAGTTCAATAATACTAGTTTCTAAGCCAATAAGTCTGTTTGAATGAAAATTGAGCCGTTTTAAAACTCGGAAGATCGCCAGAAGGAATAAAAGCAAAAGCATACCAAACACTATGAATTACTTACTAAGCGCTATCCAGGCAATTTGCGCATTTTTAGAAGGGATACCGTAAAGCTGTGCTATAAAACCAACCTGGCAGGGCGCCTTGGCACTCCCTGTAAAAGTTGAGCACGTCTGGAAATTGCAAGTGAATGGATGTAGACGTGTAGACGTGTAGAGGATGCACGTGTGAGCTGAAAAAGAACAACGCATCATGAATTTATATCATTTTCTATCCAGTATTTTCCAAAATAAAAGCAACCCACCGGGATCCATACGCCACAACAACACTGATCTCCGTAGACAGGCTCGATGATTGCGCGTCCCACCCGGGACCGGCGCAACAAAACGCGCGACCTGCTTGCCGCTTGCTCCGCTGACCAGAATGATGACTTCGCGTCATCAGTCGCTGCCGTGCCAAGAAAACAGCCGCCAAGTCAACGACTTTTCCCGCCGCAATGCACATCGAATATTGATAAACGCATGAAAAAAAAATTACCTGCAGTGAAGCACAACTTTGTCCCGCCAAAAACAGAGTCAACTCGCAAAACATGATGCACGCAAACGAGCGCACGGTGGAAAGACAGCGTTGTATAAGTGAAGCAGCACAACTTTTTCCCGCCAAAAACAGTCAACTCAGACAAAAAATGATGCGCACAACTGCAACCCAATCAACAATCACAAACCCAGCCAAACAATTCGATGAATCATCAAGTCGGTTTGGCACAACGCGTGGTAAAGGATAAGGCGTTCTCGTTGCCTGACTCTCTTCTGCGCATACACTGCTGTCCTTTTGTGAAAGCAATGCTCGCCAATAACAGAAATTTCTGATCGTTTTAAAAAAATGGCGGGAAAAAAGTGATCCGTGTTAATCAAAGAACAAGCCAGGCGAGCCCTTTGGGCCCTGAATGCCAAAAACGCATAACAAATGCAAAAAAGCGTTTTTTGGCATTTTTTGCATTTTTTTGCATTTTTCTAGCATTTTTTTGCATTTTTTAGCATTTTTTTTTCGCATTTTTTAGCATTTTTTTGCAATCCAATCACAGTATAATACAAAATTATATAAACTCCCATCGGAACAGCGTTAACCACAAATTTAAATTTTACTAAAACAAAATTCGAAGAAGTTCGTCCAAAAAACAAAGTCAACGCCTAAAAACACCCTAGAATGCCGAAAAACGATGAATGCTAAACAAATGCTAAAAAAAGCCGAATAACGAATATAAAATGCTCAAACGTGCAATTAATTTGACTGAAAAAAAATTTATTTTAGCTTTTTTTGTGTTGCTGGGTTTGACTTTAGTCGTAATTTTGAACTTTGTCTTCTCTGGCTGGATGTTGGAAAAATTCACCCAGTCTTTTTCTTTTTTTAAATTTTTACTGTTGTTTGTTTATTATCATCGTTTCGTTGTCGATATTTTCATCTGGTCGGTGATACAGTCCAAATGTTCGATACAACCGCACTCGACTTGCTGCGTCACAAAATGATAAAAATTTTATGCGAGTACAATACAACGTTACAACTTCTGAATAACAATACCACACGCTCCCCCACCACCGTTGCATAGGGCAGCAAGACCGTACTGACCGGATTTAAGTGTATGCGCCAGGTGAACAACCAGGCGGGCACCCGACATCCCAAGCGGGTGACCAAGAGCAACAGCGCCACCGTTCGGATTGACTTTGAGAGGATCGAGGGAGTGTTGTTTGATGGCAGCGATCGGAACAAGAGAGAAAGCCTCGTTGAGTTCGAACTGAGCAATATCGGATGGCTTGAGGCCGGCTCGCTGTAGTAGCCGAGGAATCAGGTGTGCCGGAGCCTCCGCAAAGTTCTCAGGTTCGATCGCGGCGTCTCCGTATGCGACGATCTTGGCTAGAGGCGTTACCCCCAGTTCCTTGGTTTTTTCGGGGGATGCAAGGAGAACTGCGGCGCCAGCGTCATTCAGCGATGAAGCGTTTCCAGCAGTGATTGTGCCGTCTAAAAAATGTAAAAAAATACAAGCATACATGTGAAAAAAAAACTTACCATCTTTGAAAACGGTTCTAAGCGTCCGGAATTTTTCAACGATTACTCGGGAAAATTCTTCATCAACGTCGATAACAGTCGTATTACCTCGACGATCCTTGACCTCAACGGGAACTATTTCGGCATCGTAGACGTTGTTCTTCCAGGCATCGGCAGCGCGCTGATAACTCTGCAAAGCGTAGTCATCTTGGTCTTTACGAGTAATGCTAAACTTCTTGGCCGTGCCTTCAGCGCAAACACCCATATGCTTATTGTTGTAGGCATCTGTTAGGCCGTCACGAAGAATGCCGTCCTGAAAAATTACGATTTTGAGCAAAAAAAAAAAAAACTGTACTTACAGTAGCCTGGAATCCTCCATAGGGTGTTTCGCCGCGAGCAATGTAAAATGGAGCCTGACTCATGGACTCAGAGCCTCCTCCCACAGTTAGATTTCTATGCCCGACCTGAATCTGCTGAGCAGCTAGGATAATTGACTTCAATCCAGAACTGCAAACTTTGTTGACTGTCGTAGCAGTGACATCGAGACCAAGATTCGCCCCCAACGCAACTTGACGTGCTGGGTTTTGGCCGACTGACGCCTGAAGGACTTGTCCAAAGAAAACTTCTTCCACAGTTGTAGGTTCGACATTAACCCTGCTGAGAGCCGCCTTGAGCGCCGTCGATCCAAGGTCGACAGCATTGACGCTGGCCAATTTGCCTTTGAAAGCACCGATTGGTGTGCGTGCAGCAGAAATGATATAAACGTCCTAAAAATTGACACAAAAAGTAATAAAAATTATTTTTTGTTAAAAAAACCCAACCTTAATTGTCGACATGACAGAAACAATGACAGGGTCCAAGAAGAGCAAATGCGGGCGACAAACCGAAATATGTCTTGACGAGAAACTGATAAAGAGATCGTTTATATAGATGACACGCTTAAAGTGGCCTGACAAAACACGCGAGCAGGCTTGTTCATCGCGAGAGAAAAAACACCAAAAATCATAAAGCACGCCGGAATGATCAGAGTAAACTCAAAAATGCGTAAAAAGTGCTAGAAAAAAAACTTTAAAAAGCAGGAAAAAAAATAACCCCTACTGTACAAAACAGACAAACAATATACATATGGCAAAGCATCGTTTACTGTCAAAAAAACATACAGAACGTTATAGAACAGGTTTTCTGATGGTTTTAGAGAGAACGCCTGTAAATTCGAATTTTGCAAGCGTTTCTTCCGTTGTCTGAATAACAAGATCATCGATAAAGCGATGTTCTGACATCAATGAATCGACTTCAAAGAGGGTGTTTTCCTGAAAAAAAACATAGTAAGTACATTATTTTACGAATTTGAGCTTTATGTGAAAAAAAATTTGACCTCACCGGACTGCATCGAGAAAGTTTCAACTTTTTTTGATCACTTGGCGTCGGCTTCGTTGGGCTGGACAAAGGAATAGGTGTTCCCGCTGCGGAGCAATCATCCACTCCATTTTCTTCACCTTTGGTGTCGGGTTTCTCCACGGAGCCAATTGTACTTCTGACTTAGCTGAATACGACATCAGAAGATTGTGGTTTTAACCGTGTTACCGGTGCTGAAGATTCCATCGACGGTGTCATCCGTGCACATTCCTTATTCAACTTTATTTTAGGTTTCTCTGGTGATGACTTGGACTTCTTGCAACACGTGACAACGACGTAGTATGCAATCCAGGAGATAGTAAAGAATGAATAAATGATCGGAATCACAAAAAAAAGCACATTTATCTTTATGACGATAAAAAGGCGTCAAAAAACAGACAAAAATCTTGGAGAAGAGATAATTGAGGTAATAGAACGATGTGCATAATGAAACAACTGTGCAGTAGCAAATCCACTCAAATTGCAAACTAAAAAAACTAAAATATGCCCCGTAAAAAAGCCATGGAAAAAAGTATACAAAAAGGTTGCAAACTTTTTGTAAAAAAAAAGAGTTCGTAACTCTCAACACGAAATTTTCTAAATGCAACGTTGAAAAATCTTGCGCGCTGTGTACACCGCGGTGTTGGCTGTTTTTCTTACGCTTCTATTGTTCTTTTATTTACACGTTGTTAAACCTGCCGATTTTGACTTAAGTTTGTTAAAATGCCGCAGAACTTGGTAAGAATATGGATACGGTTATATGGGAAGTATGAAATGTGTCTTTTCAGGATATCTCGTCGCTCTACAGCATCAAGGGCATTGCAATCCTCGATCAGGATGGAAATCGCATCCTTGCCAAGGTTGGTTTGATAACTACAGTTTGCTTTTTATGAGCTGGATTGCTATTTATGATTTTAAAACACAGTAACAAACTGTGTTTTTTAGTACTACGACAAGGAAACGTTCCCCACAGAAAAAGAGCAGTCCACTTTTGAGAAGAGTCTTTTCCAGAAGACTCACAAAGCTAATTGTGAGTTATTTTGTGAAAAAGGATGAGCTTGAAGTATGTTTTGAATTTCAGCCGAAATCATCCTTTTCGACGGCCTGATTTGCGTGTATCGTTCCAACGTCGACCTCTTCTTTTACGTCATTGGCAGCGCCAACGAAAATGAGCTTATTCTCGTGAGCGTTCTCAATTGTCTTTACGATTCTGTGTCGAACGTTCTGCGCAAAAACGTCGAAAAGAAAGCTCTCTACGACAACATTGATGTCATTATCCTCATCTTGGACGAGCTTTGCGATGATGGGTGGGTTTATTGATAAACTTTGCGATTTTATGTTTTAAACGTCCCGTTTCATAATTTTAGCGTCATCCTCGACACCGATCCAATCTCTGTGGTTTCTCGATGCGCACTTCGAGGAGACGAAATCCACATTACGGACCAATCGCTGTCTCAACTGGTCTCATCGGTCAAGGGCCAAATCCAATGGTCTCTTCTAAAGTAATCGCCTACTTGTCGAGCCGTCTTGCTTGACGATGTCGTGCACAACGGTTGTCGTCGGCAAATTTTATGACAAAATCTATAAAGCCTATTTATTTACTTTTCTGTTAAGCAAATTAATTATCTATAATGCGTAATGTACTTTGAACATCGCCCTCATTACCCTGATGGCAGCCGAGACTGCTAATAGCGTCCAATTCAATGATATCTTCGGGATTTTAGTTATTTACTGAAAAAACTTATTACGATAAAAAAATATTTTTTTAACGAAAATGTGGCCTTGATTTCTTGCTTCGTGTTTTTTTTGCAGACTACTACATAAAAGTTACCATAATTTGGCAGTTTTCAAATCTTTATTGTGTACCGTTAAACGTCCAAAATCACAATTAGTATTTTATTACCCTTTCCACAAATCATTTCGCGTCAACCCTGACCTTCTTGAGCGCTTTGCCTTCGTGATCGTCGGCGATGTTAATTTCTTTTTCGCCACCAATTAGGTGAACTTGCCGTCCATGTCCTGCTGTGTTCTGTTTTCTCATTATGCCTGCCTTTGGCTGGATTACCTTGTGATTCTTCATCTTCTCCTTCTGTCTGGTGACAATTTCTCTGATATCCGAGGCCATGGCAACGGAGGGCGGCTGCATCTGGGATGCCACGAGCGCTTGTTCGGCAAATTGTCTGGCTTCGTCGCTGACTGATCTCTCAATTAACATGTCAACTTTTCGGTGCTTGGTGAGGGACTTCAAGAGGAGGTCCCTCGCTACATCCTTGTCGGATACGGGGATACCATTGATGTCGATAATCCGATCGCCCACGATGAGAGACTGAGCCGAGAGCGAGCCGTCGACGACCCGGGAAACAATAACTCGATTTTGGTGGTGCTTGATGCCGAGACCAAATTTGCAGCCACGCTGGTGCTCGATGTTTACTATTTGGTAGATGCATCCGTCGCGACGCCTGACGTAACTTTCGCGTTCTGGGGGAAGGAGGGTTTGCACTGCAGACTGAAAAATTACAACTTGAAAAAAAGTTTGTTTTTATATTCGGGAGAATGTTATTCAGTGACTCTCGGGGAAATGATCCACATCACATACCTTGAGTCCTCTCTGAACAACAATACGAATTGCACCGCCTTCGGCTACAACGTCGTCAAACTGTTTCACCGTCTTTAGTGGAATGCCGTTGATTGATAAGACGACGTCGGCGACCTCTAGCTTGCCATCGGTAGGGCTGCCTTTGGCAACACTCATAACGGCGAGTTCTTTGTTCAGCTTGATGCCCAAATTCTCGCCAACCTGGAGGCTGAAGTCGAACTCGGAGACTTCGTCGAATGCTTCTGGCGGGTGCTGCTGCTCGAAGTTGCCGGTATCTTGCATTGTGAAATAGGGGATTCTGTTTTCTGTCCGGCACCGTCGTTGGAGTCCCTCTGCACGCCCCCCGCTTTCGGCTAGCCGTCAGTGCGTTCGTCAATCTGACAAGCTATCAACGCGCTCACTGCGCGACCGATCGTAGCGATTACAAGGTCAGAGCTTTGACGAGAGTTTGAAATTTTGCATATTTGGCGTTCTAGATCAAAAATTTCGCATAACGACAGCTCCGCGACTTTTCACACTCACAAGGGAACCACGCCAATCGAAAATGGCATTTCGGTATCAAATTTTGCAGAAAAACAACTGTCAAAATCTTTTTATTGCTACGGACGTTACTTTCAAATGACTCAACGTCTCTGATTTTTTTCTTCGGAAATAGAAACGCCTTACACTTGTCAAATTTGTCACGCAAAAAAAAACATGTGTTATAAAACAACATGGATGACGAATTGTTCTTTATTACGTTTCGTTTGACTTTCAGTTTTTTTCTTGTTTTGTAATGTGTCATGCAGTTTTGAAATGTTGAACTTTCTTGTCAATAAAAACAGAACTTATGAATATGAAAAAAAATAAACCAATTTTTAAGATTGGCTTTATCTCAATTTTTTAGGTTTTACTGATAAACACAATCAAAAATGGCCTACGAGCGCAAAAAAGTTTTACGATCTTTGATAGTAAATAAGCAACATTGGGTGGACATCATTTGTGCCTTCTAACATCTGGTCTAATGACAACTTACCACTTAGTAATGGTGAAATAAAGCAACATTGGAATGTGCATGCGGCGCAGCTGGAAGCACGCCTTTCCCGCCTATTTTGATACATCATGTCATCGGCAAAGCATGATGGAATGAGTGCACAAACATCGAAAAGAAGAAAATAAGGATTGTTCACTTAAAACTATTTTGGCTGACTAAGTGCAAATGAATGAATGAGTGAAGTGACATTGGTTCACGGAAAGAGGAACGGGGGGGTTAAATTGCGGGCAGCAACGTAAAGGTTGGGGAGTTGAAACACCGACAACCAGAGAGGTTCACGACGATTGATTCCCTACCACACGAAAGGGATCAAGCGACGGACGTTTTGTATGCTTTTGTCCAATTGAACAACAAAGAAACTTTGCTCTTGTATATTTTTGTAATGGCGGCGTGTTGTGTTTGCAACTGCAATTCTTGTTGTCCTTTTTGTCGTGCTGAAAAATATATAATTACTGCCATATCGACGTTTTTATCCAGAAACATTTTTTTACAAACAAACATATTTGCGCGTTTGACCAGACTTTGCCATAGTAACGGCAAAGTGCCTGTTTTTATTGCCAGCACATTGCAAAGCACATTTGTCGTCATTACTTTAAGGAACAAACCTTTAGCATTGCCAAACTTCAAATCGACAAAAACAAAAATGACCGTTGTCTACACAAACGAAGCAATGACCATGTCGCGTACGAGTACTATCAGACTCCTGTGCAGGTGGAGGGGAAGTCTATGGAAGACGGTGTACTACCAGCTTTCTATATGGCTTAGTGGTTATTTCATCGTTGCTGGTGTGTATCACTATGCGTTGTATCCAGACGTCAAGGAGTGAGTTTTAGCTAGTACGTTGCTATATTTATCATCATTTTTTTTATTGACAGATATTACGACCACCTTGTCAAATACTGCGACGAAAAAATTGACGTCTACATCCCGCTTACCTTCATCCTCGGCTTCTACGTCTCATTTGTCATCGGTCGGTGGGAAACCGTGCAACGGGGTATTGGATGGATTGACAGCGTGGCTCTTTCCCTCGTCGTCTACTGTCGTGGTTCTGACACCCAGACCGTCAACATCCGTCGAAAAGTCGTGCGCTATGTCGTTCTGTCACAAGCCCTTGTGCTTCGGGATTGCAGTCTTCAGGTGAAGAAACGTTTCCCCACGCTTGATACCCTCAGGCAGTCTGGATTCGCGACGAAGGAAGAACTCGACATTTTGACCGGTGTCGAAGGGAAATACTATGGCTACTGGCTGCCACTGCAATGGGCGTACACCGTGATGACTCGTGCCCGTGACGATGGTCACATTAAGACGGAGCTTGCACTGACAAAAATTCAACAGGAAATCCACGCTTTCCAGGAAGGACTGAAAGACGTCATACGATTTGATTGGGTTCCTGTACCACTAATCTATCCGCAGGTTCTCGCTTTTGCGGTTAGATTTTACTTTTTTGTCTGCATTTTTTCACGACAAATCTTGCAAAATGAAGAGAATGGTGTTATTGTACCGCTTTTGACCATTATTCAGTTTGTCATTTATATGTGAGTTTTTTATTGGTTTTCTATATATTTAGTTTTTTTAATTAATTTGATTTATAAAAATATTATTCTAATTACATTTTCAGGGGCTGGTTAAAAGTTGCCGAAATGTTTCTCAACCCCCTAGGCACCGATGACGACGACCTCGAATGCAACTACATCCTTGATCAAAACCTGGTAACGGGCTTGCAACTTGTCGATCGAACCGAGGAAACTCCATCTGACATTGATAATACTGAAATGAATTTCAACCCTTTGTACACCGAAAAAATGGCACAGAGACATGTGACCCCCCTCATCGGATCAGCGTACAAGATTGAGTAGGTTCATAGTAGGGTTCGAACCCCCCCCCCCCGCCCCCGACCATTTGTGACCCCCGTCGGGGAGTAAAACCCCCGCCCCCGACAGATTCTGCCCCCGACAATGAGCAAAATTTAGCGTTAAACGCGGAAAAACGTTCAAAAACAACACAAATAGGCAAAAAACAGAGCAAAATACGAAAAATTTGTTCAAAATATGCCTCGGTTTTCGTTTTAGGATAAAATTGACACTTTTTTTTCTTCTTTTTCGTAGGACTCGGGGGCAGAATTCCCCCGCCCCCGACACCTCTGCCCCCGACTACCCCCGTCCCCGACCCGATACGGGGGGGGGGGGTTCGAACCCTAGTTCATAGTGATTCTTGTGTTTTTACGACGTTGTCTATATTTAATTGTTTCGTTTCAGAGTTCTAAAGGGCCAAAAAAGTGTCAAAATGGTACCACATCGCAACATCATGCACTACTACCCAGGCGATCCCACAGATATCAAAGTTACTCACAGCCTAGATGACTTGACAAATGCTAACCTCACCGGCAATGACGCGAAAAAGCATTCCATAGATGTAACCTCTCTGCAAAACACTACCAAGTCCGCGCCTCTTGATTCTTTTACCTCGGCTACCGAGCCTCTTATCTTTGAAAATCCCTGAATCAAATCTCTACACTTTAATAATGAACACACTGCAGGTACACATGTTGTTGGTATAGTATGTTACCAAAGCTCGAGCATTACACAAAATTTTTCTTTTTTGTTGACAAAATAAATTTGAATTTTTGCACTTTATTAAACATTAACCAACATAAAATCAATGTACAAACTCTGATGAATACAAACCCGGATAATGATTGATTGTCTTTTACGACGCCTGCCATCCGATCAGACAACGCCATCAAAGTCATCATCCATGATGCTGTCGTCGAATGGAATGTCGTCATCCTCGACGAAGTGGAACGGTTCGCTGTGGGCGGGCAAAGCAAACTCCATGCTGACCAGCAGACCGGGAAGAGACTTGTCAGGTCGACAGACGACTTCTAAGCGTTCCGAATTAGTCACGAGCAACTGGCCAGGCAAACGGTCGCGCAGGGAAGTGAGAGAATCCTGAATTCGTCCAAAGTGCCAGATAAAGTCGGGTTCACCGTCTGAGATATCATCAATTGATTTGTCTAAAATTCTGGATACAAAAGTCCGAACGGCTTGGATAACGCCGGCGGCTGTGATGCCAGTGCTACCGCTGAAGTACACCGTGCGTGGAAGACTTTTGCGTGAAAGAAGATTCCTCAAGCCATCATCGGTGATCTCCTGGGCAAAGAGACAGGATACGACAGAATCCGTAACGATGAGAGAGTGAATCGACGGATTGGCGGCGAGAAGACTGTTTGACATCGGACACGGACGATCTTCCAGCCAAGTGCAGTTGGTGAACCGGAGGTAGTCAGGTCGTAGAAGCGAAACAAGGCGTGTAAGATCGCTCGGCCTAAAAACGGAAAAAAATAATTGTAGAGCGAAAAAGTAGTATTAGATTCAGCAAAAAACTTTTTTTAAAAAAGTACAGAAATCTGGCCAATCGCTAAAAAAACTTACAAAATACCGAATTTACAGGAATCGAAAACAACACTTGACATCGGCAAATTGGCACCCCTCAACACGGTAGATACCAATTCATGCGTGACGATTAGAGAACTGTAGATGAATTCGTCAGTTTTGAGAAGTCTCAGTGGGCGGTGGACATGTCCGATGGGCATGGCGGTATTCTGGCCCTTCCATTCGCCAATTCCTCCGCGGCACACCATATTACCTTCTGGTCCATAGGATGATAGGCAGATTTGCTCAACAATCACCGGCCTGACAGACGGAGATGTCAGGATGAGGGTATTGAAACGCCGACAGACAAGTCGAGTGGTGAGGATATCTTTACCCTCGAGGTGCGAAAAAATGGATTCCAGAATTTCGTCTTCGAGTTTTGCAACGGGTGATTGCAAAGGACAAACGTGGCGAAGAAAATCGTCGACTGATATCGTTGATTTGGAAGCCGGCCGATCGACTTTGCAACCAATGATACCGCCTGATTGACGCTTGGCACCGTTGGGAAAAAACTTTCTCGTCTTCTTGATAATTTTCAGATCACGAAAAGATGAAGCCTTACGGCAGAGAGTAGTAATTGGATTCGGCATTGTCGGTGAAAAAATACAACGCAAGAAATAAATAAGAGTCAGGAGTGTAATCGTAAATAGTACAAGTACAGACTGACTAATTACGATCCAAACGCGTAAACTGATCGTAAAGTTAGCGCTCCTCCTCCCTTGTTGTCTGCTTCTGTGTTTGAATGAATAATATGCACAACTGGCACGCTTCGCACCCCACCAGATAATTCCTCCCATACAGTTACACACATGCCTTGCAGGACTACTCGATCCAGCAGATAAAGCCTATTCAACTGTCCAAATTGTTCCCAGTAGTAGCTCACAACGTCTGCTTGTAACCGCGTATTCAGCTCGCAGTGTGCGCGCATGCTTAACGCATATACGAGTGTGTACGTGTGAGTAACAGTCTGCGTTTGAATATGTGCGTCTATCTGTCTTTTCGCGGACAAGTTGACGACAGTTGTGTTGACGAATTTTTTTGTGTTCGTATTCTGGAAAACTTCGTTTTGGCTTGTTTCCCATTGCATTCGCGTTTTGTTTGTTTTAAATGATTACTTTGTTCACCTATTGCGGCTTTCAGGTTCATTGGATGCGATTAGCCTAAGCTGAACAACCAAACGACTGTAAAATGGGCGAATTTGTCGAAGAAAGCCTTCAGGCTGTCAAGAACGGCGATGCTTCGTAAGTTTTCGTTTTTTTTAAATTGTTTAGTGATACATGTTTTAGGCCAAAGCCGCGTGATACACCGTCACACGAAAGCGACAGATCTCATTCGCCTTCTCGCTCACCGTCCAACTCGAGCTTACCCGCTTTGAAGAAATCGAGTAGCCGCAGCTCATCGAAGCAGCATCGCTCATCTCGCGATCGTGATCGTGATGCAAGCAAGGATAGAGATCGTCACTCGTTGTCCCGTCGTCGATCTTCACGCTCGCCTGAGCGCCGTACTGGGTAAACTTTTTTTTCACGATATTTTTTTTGTTTATTTATATTTAATAATCTGGAAGGGATGTGACAAATATCCTATACCCCACTCTTTTTTTGAATGTTATGAGTGCAAATTGTATGATGCATGCGTTTTCTGCAGATTCTCTGTTCGTATTCATCGAGCATTACTCGTCGTGGTGGCTCCTATGTGATGGATCCTATCTTCGTTCTCTCCTTCCACAGTGTACGGCTGGCATTTGTTTATTTTTTTAGTCCTGAACATATTCTTGTAAACCCACATAACCATAGGATCTAGTTTTGCAGATGACCGAAGAGTCGCTTGCAAGAAGGAGAGAGTATCACGGTCTATCCGTACTTGCTGATGTCAAAGTTCTGCTCAAGGTACTACAGAAATATCCCTGACTTAATTATCGTCATTTTCAGGCTAATATTACTTTGAAAATGCTTTGAAAGCCGTCAGCCGCTCTCTTTGGACATAAAAGTTGATACGGGATTAATATTTTATTTTCAGGGACCGTCACAGGCGTCGCGGGGACCACAAGGACCGAGATCGCTCTCGTAGTCCCGAACGCAGTCGACACAGCCGTCGTCGAAGCACTTCGCGTGAACGTGATCGTTACAGGAGCCGTCGTCATAGGTCGTCTTCTCGGGATCGTGATTCCCGTCGCCGACGTTCGCCTTCTCCCTATCGGCGACCGCGGCGACGCTCGCCACCAGCATGGCGTCGAACAACTCGGCTTCCTGGACCTGAGCGTCGTGATGTGTGAGTTTATTTCGTCACATTTATACAAATCAATGTTTATTTTTTGAATGGTACCCAAAATTGTGACCGCTTATAGAATTTACCTAATTTCGGTTAATTTTTTAGGATGTACTTCCAACCACGAAGCGATCCACCAGAAGGTGTCGATCCGAATCTCACTGCAGAGGAAAGAGAAGACAGAACCGTTTTCATCCTGCAACTCGCCCGTGACACTCGTCCTACAGACTTGGAGGAATTTTTTTCGACTGTAGGTCATGTTCGCGACGTGCGTATCATTACAGATTCTCGAACTGGCCGCTCCAAGGGAATTGCATACGTCGAGTTTTGGGAACGCGAATCTGTCAACTTGGTTCGTTTTTATTTTTGTTATTTTTGAAATATTTTGTTGTACTATTTTAGGCTTTGGGCCTGAATAAGCAACGTCTCCTTGGCGCACCATTGATTATCCAGCCGAGCTGCGCAGAACGCAATCGACAGGCTGCCCAGACGCTGGGTGGAGCACTGGGTTTCACGACCTCGCTTAACGCTGCCGGCGACTTGAACCTCGTTGTCGAGAATCTTCATCCCAATATCGATGACAAGATGTTGCTGGATATCTTCGAGGCTTTTGGTAAAGTCGCAACGTGCAAGGTTGCCGTCGATAAGAATGGCGTCTCCCTCGGCTACGCGAATCTGCGATTCAAGAACGCAGACGATGCGAAGAAGGTACTTGAACAGATGAATGGCTACGAAATTGCAGGTCGTGCGCTGCGCATCAAGATCGAGGAACCCGAAGAAGCTCCCCAACCCCAGCAGCATGAACGCCTCGAGAAGGACGAAAAGATGGAGATAGGAGCCAGTGGCAGGCTTCACGTCATGGCAAAGCTTGCGGAGGGTTCCGGCATCTCCGTGCCTCAGGCTACCATGGACGCCATCGCCGCCCAGCCGAATTCCGTACCCCCGTACGCCACTCAGTGCTTCCTTCTCTGCAACATGTTCGATCCCGAATCGGAAACCGGCACATCTTGGCCACAGGAAGTCGCGGACGACGTCATCACTGAATGCAACTCGTACGGCGGCGTCTTGCATATCTACGTCGATCAGAGCTCTAAGGAAGGCAACGTTTACGTCAAGTGCGCCTCGGTATTAGTCGCGCACAACTGTGTCAATGCTCTCCATGGTCGCATGTTTGCAGGCAAGACGATATCCGCAAACTATGTGCCTGCTACAAGCTACCACGATCTCTTCCCTGATGCAAAGATTGCCAACCAACCTCTACAGACTCGTCGCTGAACACGTTACCTTTTGTACTAATGTTCCGTGGTCTTTTTTGTTTATTCATTTGCCCCTTTTTTGCAATTTTTTGACTTGCTGTATCAAAAACAAACTTGTAATTTTTTGTGTCAGTACAGAATTATCCGAGTTACTTTTTTTTAAACATATTTTAATCAACAACAAGAACAAAATCAACAACAAAATCAGAACGCGAAGCTTCAATCGTCGTCATCATCGAGATCAATGACCTCGATGTCGTCGTCGTCCTTGTCACCGCCGAAGACCTCTATCTTTTTCAGCTTCCGCACAGTCATGAGGTAATCCAGAGTCGCGGTAGCCTCGTCAAGTGGGCTGAACACCTGCTGCATCTGTTGGGTGACAATGTGCTGGAGAGCCGTGACGGCAGTGAGGACCTCGGGCTTGCGATCGTTTTTCAGCACCTGTCCGTGCGCGTGGAGAATGTGGCTGAGCCAGCAGTGGAAGAGGTTGACACTCCCCCCAAAGAGTGTCGTATAGTCATTTGCCATGTGTTTGAGGAGTCGCTCGATGAAGGCGACATCCAGCGGACCAACAATGAACTTCACCCTGTCCCAGGGGATGGCGACGATGACCAGCTTGATGAGGGCGAGATCTCCGAGGCGGAGAGCATTGGACAATGCCTTGGAAGCCAGCCCGGCCTCGAGGTCGTCCCTGATGGCCTGAGGCGTGACGTCGAGAGCCAGCTGGAAAGGGTCGAAGCGTCGCTTGGAATCCAGCGAGTACGTTGCGATGCCCTCGGTCGAAACGACGGCGAAGCTACGGCAGGTGGGGTTGAAATCGACTGCATTGACTCGCATCACTGGAAAGTAAGACCGCTCTCCCATGTCGGACTGCGCAGTGCCAGGAAGACGACGGGCGGTTTTGTTGGTTCCGCGGATGTGATCGGCTTCCTCGTCGGACGATTCAAAGTCTTCCATGTTGCCGAATTCACTGATTTTACGGTAGTCAATGTCCAGCTACAAAAATATACGCTTTTTTATTTCTTTGATATAAAAAACTCACCCGAACGCCATCCAGACTCTTGTTGAGCGTCAAAACAAACTTCCTGAGAAGCATTCGATGCTCCACGCTGTACAGGCCTACAAAGTTTGATTGTCCACCAGCGATGATGAATTTCGTGTCCGGCGAAAACGCAATACACGTAAATGATCGATTCTTGGTGGATGTCGTCTTTTTGACCTGCTCCATGGCCAGGCGAGAGGCGTCAACATCGAGTCGGGTATCGATTGTGCCAATTTCTTGCCGAGTCTTGGCATCAAAGAGAGAGATGCACGAGTCAAACGTCAGGGCGGCGAGGAGTTTCCCACACTTGCTGCAAATCATAAATAAATATCGGTCTCAATTTAAGAAAAATAACCAACCTGAATTTCACGTCCAATCCTTCCGCGACGAGATTCAGACCCTCAGACTGCGACTGATCCACAACATTGAACACTCTCATGGTTCTGTCGAGAGAAACCGTCGCAAGATTGGACCCACTAATTGCAATTGCCGAAATCAAGCTTGAGTGCCCGGAAAAGGTGTCGACCATGTCGCCGGTGTCCATCGTGAAAACGTAAATCTCAAAAAGTTCGCGTGACGACGCAACGATGAGTTCGGAGGCATCGTCGATAACGACGCAGCCTAGTTGGGTGGGTTTCGGCGTCGTCATCGTGCGAAAGTTACGGTAGCGTTTCATGTCGTGGCATCGAATGGTGCCATCCATGGACGCGGAGACGATGGCTTTGCCATTTTGGGTCCATGATAGGGCAGAGACGCCGGCAGTGTGGTCGGAGAAAGTAACAACACACATCGAGGAGTTTACGTTCCAGATTTTTACCTAAAGTTTAAAAAAAATTGCAAAAAATAGATTTGGTTTCACCATTTTTATCCTCACCTTTCCATCTTCAGCTCCGGTAGCCAGCATTGACCCATCAGGCGAGTAAACTGCAGCCAGAACCTTCTGGGAGTGGGATTGCTGTTTGAGCACGTAGGACTCGCTGTGCCATTCCCAAACAATCAACTGAGTCTGTGAGCCTTGTCCGCAGCCAATTGCCAGCCAGTCACCTGAAGTATTCATCGCCAAGGATCGAATTCTTAACTCGCTGGCTCGCATCGACTGGATAACGTTGCAGGAGGGGACCTCGAGGATGAGAAAGACGCCATGAGCATAGCCAACAGTCAATGTCTTTGTGGCTTCGTTATAGGTTGCCGCTGTAACTTTCAGCTCGTAGGCCGGGCCCTCAAGGTGCTTTGAAAGCTTTTCTCTGAAAAAAAAAAAATAAATTTGGTGTATTTAAAAAAATACAAAAACAATGCTACCACCCCAAAGGTAGCATTTTTTGCAAAGCTTTACTACAAATAAATGTTACAAAGAAAAAATGTTAAATTTGAAGTTCAAGAGCTGCGTTTTCTCCAAAATCACAAACTCACTTGTGCTGTTTCGTGTAAAAAAGCTTTTCAACCTCCTCATTTGCTTCCTCGCTCTTTGACTTTTTCTCCAGTTCCTGTGGTTTGATATTTGAATCGTAGGCAAAAACGACGCCGCGCTCGTCCACCGAAATCAAATCCAGCGTTCCCTTGTTGTAGAAATAGCAGCCGACGATGGCATAGTGATGGGCGGGAATGCCGAGTGCCGTGATGTTAGCGAGCTTCTTTGTCGCATCAGTAACCCAGAGCCGTCGATCATCGCCTCCAGCGACGACAAGTTGGCTGTCATGCGACCAGGAGAGAGTGCGAAGGGTATCTGTTGTGAGGCGTCGAATCTGGAGCAAGGCAAATGGCCGAAAAAGGCTGTTTACTTGGAAAGCTGTTCGGTAGATATTTAGGGTGCCTTCGGTGATTACGGCAAGTTTTCTAAAAATAACGGGTATTGGTAGGTATTTCCACTAAACCTAAAATGCAAACTCACTTCCCGTCAGGGGAAAACTTGACGCTCTGAACCTTTGCACCAAAATACATGCGATAGAGGACCGTGCCGTGGACAAGATTGATGAACAAACCCCGACCGAATTCGTTGACTGCAAACGCGTGCTTGCCAGAAGGCGCGATTTCAAGAATGTGCAGACTAAACGAAGATTCCACCGGCAGCGTCCATGAGTTGTTCTCCCGGATGTTGAACACCTTGACTTTGTTACCAATAGAAGAGGCTAGGGTTTGATTGTTCACAAACGAGACGTTGCCGTTTTTATACGAACTGCCGATCATATCGGCAAACTGAAAATGAGATAGCTAAATTAATTCTTTTGACATTTATAGAATCCTACCTCATAATTGACATTCATTGTCACAGATGCCGAAAGATAACATAAAACCTCTAAAACCACAAAAACAACGTCAAAAGGGGAAAAATGGTCAAGGCAGGAAGAAAAATTTTCGTGCTAGGATCTTTTTTGTTAGTTTTTCCTCATTCGTTCAAAGTCGTTGTTTTTTCGAGGTTTTCAGTTTTCAGAAGTATGGAGAACTTCAAACTTGCTGTTGCTACACACGCTACGGAAAGCGAGTTGGCGGATGTCCGTTCGACGTATCTGAAGGAACTTTCGGGTGGAAATGTCAGCGATGAACTCGTCAACGACATTCTCAAGGTCTTCCAGACTATTATTCAACTCGACGAGGCTACTCCTCTGCAACGCCAGTTTCTCGGTAGTCTCATTGACGGTATTGCAGCGTCTGGTACGTCTCCGAGTGTGGTTGTTCGCATCTGCAATGGCATCCTCGACGTGCAACGCACGAGAATGGTTGAATATCGAAATTTCGGTTTTGAAGTGCGTATTCACATGTTTGATGCCTATCGCAAGATTGGAAACGTTGCGGAGGCTGCAAAGACATTGGCCAAGATGGATTACAGGTTTGTTTTTTATCCAAATTGATAAAGTGGGATAAAAACTAGTGGTTTTGATAGATGTAACATTTTTACGCTTCTTGTCTGTTCTACCATGCTTAAGTTGTTTTTACATTTTTAGCGACGATGAACACGTTCAATTTGCGACCGCGAACCTCCGTCTCACGGACCTTTACCTCAGCTCGGATAATCTCACCGACGCTGAAAAGGCCATCAACCACGTTACGATGCTTCAGCACAAGTTGTCGCACGAACAGATTTCGGAATACAATCGTCTCTACGGGCTGGTTCTTGAGAAGCAGAAAAAGTTTATCGAAGCAGGAGGTCGCTTCTACGAACGTAGCAACGATTCCTTGCTTGACGGCGCTGAGACGATTCAGATGCTGAAGAAGGCCATTGCTTGCGTCATACGGTCACCGGATACGCCTCTTCGGCAGCGTCTTCTTCCCGTGATTTACAGCGACGATCGCTGCAAAGAAATCCAAGGGTACAAGCTTTTGGACATGATTTACCACAACAAGTTTATCCGTCCCACTGATGTTGGTTCTTTTCTTTTTTCGCCATTTCTTGAGCTTAACCGTTTAGCTCGCCGAAGTCGAAGGCTTGATTGACGACGAAGTCATCAGCCAGCACAATATTGCCGCTCTCAGCAAGATTTTCAAAAACATTACTTTCACGAGAATGGCTGAGCTTCTGGACACTGACAAAGACAAGGTTGAAGCCGCCATTGCGGAAATGATTTTCAAGGATCGGCTCAAGGCTTCCATCGACCAGGGGAAGGGTGTCGTGTTTTTTGAACGTAAGTTTTGAACGTACCCGCACTCGCATAAAGAGCACTAAAGGAGCGTAGGAGTTATCAAGGGTCGTAACGAAAATGAAGGAGCACAATGAATCGCACCGCGCAACATTATCCATCTTCCTGTGATGCTTATTCAAATTCCTTCGATAAAAACAAATAAATTAGAATTGCGGAGCGCAACAAAGCACATGAACGCGAATTTGTCACAAAAATAAACATTCGTGCGCAAGGCCTTCCCCCCCCCCCCCCCCCCTGTTGTGCTCCTTTAGTGCTCCTTATGCGAGTGCGGGTACAACTTATTAGTTAAAAACTAAATTTTCAGAGGAACAAAAAGTGAACCCGATTGAAAAGAACTTTCTGGCTGCGTGCCGCGAAGCGAATGTTGTCTACGAAAAAATCGCAGCTCAGCACCCGAAGTGGTTGGAACGTCAGGTGTAGCCGGTATAATGTGTTGACGGCGAAACGTGTAAATTGCTGATGTTTTGTGTTTAATAGTTTTGGTTGTGTTCAATTTTGATGCGTGAAAACAATTGCGTTGGCAAACTAATTTAAACATGTTCGCTGTGTTTTTTTGCCCAAAACTTTATTTCATCCTGTGTAATAGCCCACCCCATTTCTGACCGTAAAATCAGTAACAACAGCATAGTGATCACTTGGCCAGGCGTTTTCTGCCTGATCAGGTTTGTTCCGCAGGGGTTGGGTGCCTGAGTAGATGAAAGAGTTGACCGGAGTCAGTCCTCGTCCTCTGTACAGAATAAAGTCAATTCTATCTTGAGGCTCAGGCACTGCGTAGTCGGGCCAGCTGTCAGATGCATTATGGACCGTGGACCACGTGTTGCCGGGACGAGTCAAGGGATTCGGATGGATTTGCCGATAAGAGTCCAGCAGGCCGGCTTGTCTCTCAAGCATGACCGTAACCGGCCACTGGAATACCCATCCGCCATGCCACTGTCGCGTGCTTTCAATATAGTCGAGGTGAGAGGGGGAATTCAGGTCTCCTGCCACAATCAGGGGTATCGTATCCGCGTTTCGGTAGGTCTGAATGAAAGCAGGGGTGTCGAGAAGGTTTTGCACGTTTTGGATTCGGTCTCGTTCGACTAAAAGCATCTGGGAGACCTCGGTAATCGATTTGTCGTTCACTGCGTAGGGCCCGTAGTAGAGGGGTTCCAGGTGAAGGGACCATGCACTCAACCGCTGACCGGAAGGCAGCGTGATGATGGCACCCATGGCTGTCGAGTCGGAAGAGGATGCTGCAGAGTTCTCATCTAGCTAAAAATAGTATTACACTTGTTGTGCATGTGAAAGTCGACTTACATCAAAATGCGTTAAAATAGCGATGTCTCCAAGACCACCGGTGGTAGAGACGCCCGACCAGCTTCCGCCGAGCATCTGGCAAATTTCATCGACAGTCGTCTGTCCTGCCACTTCCTGCATTGCGACAATGTCCGCTTGCAATTCTGAGATCTGGTGGACAATCTTCTGGAATCCATTTTCGACGTTCATACCATCAATCCAAATGTTTAGGGTGATGACCCGAATCCTGAGAGCTCCCTGACGTGCGTAGGAGATATTTTGAGGTGGTATGAACTGGCTGGAAACGGCCAACGCAGCCAAAAGTACCACCGATGAGAATCTTAATAGTGACATCAGATGAACGGAGATCAAAGCAACCAGCAAACTGTCGTGTTGCATCTAGGAGGTTAAAAAGAAGTTGCTGACAGGTAAACCGTGTTTCAGGATGTTTACAGTGTGCTAACCCTATGTTTGCGCCCGCATGGCTTGCTTCACGTCATTCAGAATGGCTACGTCTCCGTCTTTTTTTTGAGCCAACCAGTTTTTTGCGATACATCGCAAACACTGTACCGGACCTGAAACTCAGCCAGAATCCGTAGCCTGTGGCTTTTTTCACAAACAAAACGGAAAAAAGGACCTTGGCAAAGTGTACCAAACGCAACTCGCTTGCGGACCTCGCTTTCTTCCCGCTTTTTTTCGACTGCGATTACCACTTTCTTAGCATATCTGCTGCCCTGTATCCTTTGGCACTTCACCGGCGTCTTTCACCTTCCCACGATGACGACCAACACGATGAAAGAATTCGTCGAGGATTACATCGAGCGTGACGTCCAGGACCAGGATTTTACGTGTAAAGTCATTTCTCCAGATCGTAAGCTTGGTTTTTTTTAATTTGTTGTCCATTATCTGGATGTTTTTTTTTCAGACTTTGTGTCGCTCTCGGGAATCGGTCCTACTGAGTATGTGTCGCTCCCCGTGGCCATGCAGTCGCAGCATGTGTCGGAATTTGTTCATTCTGGTTTGGTTCCGTTCGACAAAGTAATCGTCGAATCCCTGACGCGTGAGTTTTTATTTAATTTGTTTGGGAGTTTTATAAGCTTTTTGAGAATTTTCGGAAAAACACAAATGGTATATATATAGGTTTCACTTAGTTTGCTGCATAATTTTTTTTTGTTTTGTTGTTACGATTACCTTTTTGTTAGCCTAAAATAGTTATTCTTCCTTGATTTTTAAATTTTACACTTCTTGCTTTCAGACATGCAAAGTAACTTGTGCGTTGGATTTTTCGATCAAATTCACAAGGCGTGGCTTTCCATCGACAGTATTCTCTTCATCTGGGACCCTGATACCAGGTAGAATAGCTTTTCCTCCTTTACTACACGTTGCTGGACGTTTTTCTCTTTTTAGCAACAACGTTCAAGTAATTCGCTCTGTCGACGAGACCATTGTCAACCTGGTTCTTGCTTCACCGAATGCCGCGGTTTCCGAACGAGAAATTCACTTTTTGCTCATCGTGTTCACGATTTCGAACGTTTACATCTACGGAGTGGGATTCACGAATGATGCTGGACGTCCTTACTCTCAGCTGGATTCTTTTTCCTTTGGTCAGGCTCATTTACAGATTGTTGAACCGGCACTGCTGACGGTATGCGTTATTTTTTTGCGAAACCACTGACTTGATTGCTGTTTTGTTTTTTTAGACTCCAGCTGAACAAGGATTTCTCTACGATTTGGTTTCGACCGACAAGGGTCGCGTTTTCTTCTCCGTGGATGACAGCATCTTTGAACTCGTCTTCAGGGTGAGTTTTCTTGCTGATAAAACTTTTAGGTAGAAATAGTACCTGTTTTTTTTCGTTTTTGAAAACAACTCGAGTATTTGTGTTTTTTTAATCATTTTTTTCCTTTAGAAAGAGACGTGGTACTCCAACCGACAATGCTCGACCGTGAATCGCACAAAAGCTGCCCTGACAAGTCTGATCCCTGTTCTGAACGCCTTCCGACGGAAAGACGACATCATCAAGGTCGTGATCGACGATACGCGACGTGTTTTGTATACTCTCGGCGAATCCGGCACCATTTCCCTTTACGACCTCGGAGCTGATGGCATGCAGTTCAGCCACGTTACCAGTATCTATCTGGACAAGATCAAGGTTTGTTGACTTTGTGTCTTGTTTTTGAATGTTTTTTTTGTTACAGAAGGCGGTACAGGATCACGGTATCGGGCTTGAAGGCGTTAATGATATTCTTTCGATCCACGTGGTGCCGTCGACAGAGTCTCTTTACATCGCTCTTGAAGCTGTGACGTCGAGAGCTATTCGGTTGTTTTTTACGATCTACGCGGATGCTCTACCTGGACAGGCTACGCTCGAGGTGGCGCGTCCTATTGTGCTGGAATTGAAGCACGTCAGGTTTCCTCCCGATAGCATAATCAACAACCCTGTTCCCATTTCGTCAACTTTTTGCTCAAAGGGTTTGTTTTATACGAAAAATATACGTTTTATGCTTCTTCTTTTTCAGAAACTTCAATTTTCACTCAAAATTTGGACAATCGGTCACATCTCACCGTTCTGTCGACCTCGTCGTTCCAGAACTGGCCGAATTTCGCCGAAAACATTGCGGAATTTGATGTTGACGGTGAGGTCTGGACGTACTCGCTGCATCCACGACCGTTTACCCCTGCTGTCGGGAAGTATGTTCCTCCACTCCAGCCTTCCTACCAGGCTAGACAACAGGTGTCTGCCGAACAGAGCATTTACGTTGCCACATCCGAGGGCATTCACGTCATCAAGCGGAGCTCTCAATTTGACATCTTTCGGCGGGTGATCAGCGAATTTGACTGTGAAAGCAGACAATTTAAGTGGCTGGCACAACACCAGACCCCTCGAGAGATCTGCATTGCTGCTATTCTGATGCTCTCGTCCACTGAGGTTCACGATGTTGCTCTTCATGTATGTTTTTTTGTTGATTTCTTGGTTATTTTTTTCTGACACAATGGATTTCAGAACGTAGCTATCAGAGTCTTAACCGAATACGGTGGTGTACCTCGCATCGACGATCAGCAACAATACCTCCAATCTCAGTACGGTAGCGGTGATGCGTCGTTGGCTCTTGCCCATCAAGGAGGACTGGTCGAGCACAACGGTGTCCTGCTTTCTCACCGTCATGACGCGTTCTACATCTACTTTGGCCGCATCATAGCTCCTCTCTGGACTCATCGCATATCTTCTCTGTCAGGGACGAACGTGATCAACCGACTTCCCATGAACGAGGTGGAGGTCGCAGTCTGTCTTCTCAAGGCACTTCTCGTCGCCGTCGATAGCTACAATGTTCTGACGTTGACACAGGCCACGGGGAGGGCAGCTGCAAGCAATGCCCTGGCAGTGGAGAGAGAAAACAAGTCACTTGAGCACTGGAAGAACATTGCCACACTGACGCTGGAGTTTCTTAACCTCTGGCGTATTCTTGCTGACCACCAGGTTCACGTCATCACGAAACAGGTTCCGGAGTTGGTGAGAGCGCGGCTGGTGGCTTTTACGGTGGCAGATTGCGTGACGCATATCAAGGACATCTCTTCGCCCCTGGTTGAGGCCATCATCAAGCACTACCTCGGCGACGATGCGCTGACGTCGGTGATCAGGGAACGGTTGAATGATGAGTGCCCGTCGTTGTTTACCATTCAAGATGCGCTGATCATGGAGGTTTGTAGAACGATGAATTGCTCAAATGCCAAACTTGATTTTTTTGTAATTTCAGGCTGGTGAATACATCTGTGCTGCTCGCCAACTCCCCATCGGCCCCGAACGACGAACAAACATCGATCGCGCCGTCGAAACGCTCAAAAATTGTTTGACCCGTTCCGACTTCAGCGTTATTGCGGAGCACCTTGCGACTGTGGGTGCGTACGACGCGATCGCTCGTCTTGCTCTTATTCGTGTCCACAAGGTGGACCCGCTCAACATTGCTACCAAACTCTACCGCAGTGATACGACCATCGACGCGTACGATGCATCCGTCGAGCGAACATTTGCAGCCCGGCAGTCGTGTTACGATGAGATTCTTCGGGTCCTGAATAGTCTTCAGCGGTTTGCGCAACTTCGACGGGGAGTGACGGATAACTTTGATCTGAGTGGAGCTGAAATACTTCCCGTTGATTTGGCTGTTGAACAACTCAACGCGGTTGCTGATTTGATTTTAGGTTCGGATGATGAGCTGGCTCACGCGACGCTCTTTGACTGGATGATCGAAAATGGCCAACGGGATCAGCTTGTGCAGGTTGGTTGATTTTTGAGGGGAACAAATAACAAGTCGAACGCAAATTACGGTATCTTGTTGAACGCAATTACGGTAGCTTTAAACTGGCGATACCAAAAAATCTTTGTTTTGTCGTTTTTTTTGGGCCTCAGTTTTGTTTCTGCTAAATCTGAATTTTGTTTTTGCAGAAAGAACGACGATTCCTTGAAGACTATCTTAATCAACGACTGAAGAAGGGACAGATTGATCCCTACCTGGAATTGCTGTGGAAGTACTACGAGCGACACGAAAATTTCCTCGATGCTGCGCAGCTTCTTTTTACCTACGCCAAAAATCCCGGGTTTGTTTTTGCTTGACTTGCTTTGATTATTCTTTTTTTTCAGAAAAATCGACCTTAAATCTCGACTGCTGTACCTCTCGCATGCCCTGTTGTGCATACAGTCTGCTTCTGACTCCCGGTCTAACTACCATTTGAAACAGGATATCAAAGACGCTCTCGATGTTGCCCAGATCCAACAAATGACGATCGACGAGGTCGAACGCTTGGGAAGCCAGGGATTCATGGAGAGCGAGTTACGGCGCGCGAAGGACCGACTCAACGCTCAGATTTACGACCTCAATACCTTGATTGCTGAATTTGCGATTCCGTTGTTCCTCCCGCGAATCAAGCTAGCTGTTTTCAAGAGCGCCAACCACACCGATGCCCAGGACATAGAAAATGCCTGGGAAGAAATTCTGGCACAGGATTTGGATAACCTCGAAGGCAACGCGGCTCATGCGAAGTCAAAGTTTGCCATGACCCTGTCAAAGCTCTACCGTACTTACGGCTACACGTCTCCCGAATACGTTCCTTTCAAGTTTATCTTCTCCAACTGTCTTGCTCGCACCTTTGCTCTCCAGAACCCCCAGTGGCTTCCGGCACTCTGCCGGGACTGCGAAATCCCTATCACCGAGCTCCTGCGAGCCGTCAGCGAAGTTGTCCGTGAGGATTCTTTTTGGCAGAGCAATGACAACGCCCTCAGATTTCTGGTTGCTTTGACGAAGAACGTCGTCGAAGACTTTCTGACCCGGAGCGGGCAAATGCTCTCCGCCGAGCGATCGGTCTACAAGAACGAATGTATTGCCTTCATCGCGATGCTTCGACTCAATGCTCAAACCCCCGCCGGGTACTCTTCACCAGTACAGGAACTGGCCGTCTACGAGGAAAGGCTTGAACACGTTTTTTGATTGCTTGCCGGGCATCTCTTGGTGATCTCCGATTTTCTTGGTTACTTTTTTGTGAATTTCTTTAAACTATGTTTTCTGCCTATTATTAGTGACGATTTGATTACAATGTGATTTTGTCTATTGGAGTTTGTATGAGTTGCTGGCTCAGTTGTTATCTTTAACAGGGAATAAGGGCGCGTAAACGCAGTTCTCGAATGTAATGTTTTTTTTATCGTTCAGTAAGAACGCTTATATTTTGACTTCGTGGTCGTTTTACGCTCACTTAACAAGTTTTATATTTTTTGCAGAGTAATGGCAGAGTCACCAATTAGCTCGTCTTCCAGCGACGAAGAGGAATCTGGCCATCACGAAAATCGCCCGAGCAGCCATTCCGGTCTGTCTGGTGAAGAAGACGATACCCAACAACGGCGTTCGTCTTCGTCATCTTCGAGCTCGAGTTCCCCGGCTCAGCAACGCGCTGCGTCGTCGTCTGTTTCATCGGACACGGACGAGGAAGAGACTGTCGATAAGACGCCGGCTGATGAACCCCATCCTGAATCAGCTGCAGGTGATGCCGTACCGAGTGCTGTTCCTGCCGCTGTTTCTGCTGCCGATCAGAGCAGCCTTCCGGAAGTCGAAACAACCCAGCAGGATACTCCGTCGTCGCCTGAATCAATCATTGGTCAGAAGCGTCGTGTCTTGGGTTCGGCGACGTCGTCGGACAACGAGGAAGCCAACGGAGAACCGGCTAAGAGAACCGTCGTTCCTGAAATCTCAGATAGTGAAGGCGAGGGAGAAACCGGAGGGCGTCAGGAACAACGACAGCTGGATATCGATGAGTACGCCGAGCAAAGGGCTTACGAAGATGAGGAAATTGAAGAGCCGCCCCAGCCACCGATTGAGTCGTCTCTTCCCATGCTCAGAGGCCCCCAGGGCCCGGTACTCACCCGCATGCCGAACTTTCTCTCTGTCGAGACGCATCCCTTCAACCCCGCGACCTACGACGAGGATGCCGAAGACGAAGTCGGTGCTGACGAAGAAGGACGCACTCGGCTCCACTTGCGCGTTGAAAATTGCATCCGCTGGCGTCCCTCAGCCGAAGATGAAGAAAAGCGGGAAAGCAATACAAAGATTGTCAAATGGTCAGACGGATCCATGACCCTTCACGTCGGATCCGAAGCCTATGAAGTCATCGAACAGCGTGTGGACGGGCACAACCAACTTTTCCTGCGCCTTCGCTCCGGTCTCCTGGGTAGTGCCATTTTCAAGAGAAAGCTCAACTTCCGGCCCCTGACGACGGATTCTATGACGCATAAGAAAATGACTTTGACACTGGCTGAGAAGACAAATCGATCACAGCGCGTCAAGATGATCATGGATGTCGGGCAGAATCCGGAGATTGGACAGTTGGTGAGTCAGATTTAAAAAAAGTTGTGCTACGACGAACTCGAGCAAAAGACCGTAAAACGAATGTTACGGAACGAAATTTTGGGTGAAAGGTACATAAAACATTATTTCTTCTTCTTTCTTTGCAGACTCTGATCAAGCAAGAAGAAGAACGCATCCGTGCAAACGCGCGTCGTGAAGCACAACAACGCCGTGCTAAGGAGCGGCAGTTCAGAGGCGGCGTTTCGCATGGATTTCTCGAAGAACGAGACGACTACGAAGATGAGCATGAAACGGCTGCACGCCGGATTCCACCCAAGAATCGGTTTGATGCCATCACGAGTCGATTTCTTTCCGACGAAGAGGAGAGCGACGATGACAGCCGCATCGGGCGTGCCAAGCTTGAATCGGACGACGAAGAAGACGCTGCAGGCCCGTCGTCGTCCTCCCGTGATCGTAAACGCGATGACAAACGTCCCAAACGGAGGGTCGTCATTTCCGACGATGAAGACGATTAACGACTTCTTGTTATTTCTTCTTGTGTAACGTATTCTTTAAAAAATGTATTTTTCTCGTCTTTTTGAACCAAAAAAATGAAGTTTGAAAAACACGCTTAAAGTATTCCTTCGAATTAAAACAAAAATTATTTACTACAAAATGATGGGCACTTAAAAAACAACTAAAGAAAACATCTCCAAATAAACATTGAATAATTAAGCGATACAGTAAAGAGACATTCACGACCATCGGAGTCTGTCGCAGAATTATTTATCAGAGAATGGCCTTAGCCTTGGCAACGATGGACTTGGCCGAGATGCCGTAGAGGTCGAGGAGAACATCCGGGGGACCCGAGCGTGGCACTTCCTGGACGAACAGGCTGTGGACGCGGATCTTCTCCGGCAAAGGACCCAGAGCGAGTGCGACAGCTTCTCCGATGCCACCTGCCTGGTAATGGTCCTCGACGGTGATGATCTGAGGCGACGAGCCACCAATTTTGGCGGCAGTCGCAGCGATGGTCTTGCCGTCGACCGGCTTGATGGAGAAGAGATCGATGACGGCTGATGGAATGCCCTCGGCAGCAAGTTGCTCATGGGCAGTCAGGGCTTCGTAGAGAGTAACACCTGCACCAACGAGGACTACGCCCTTTCCAGAGCCATTGAGCGTGTTCTTAAGAACCTTGGCCTGTCCGGGTTCGAAGGTCTCCTCGTTGGGGTAGAGGACTGGAAGTGCAGGGCGACCGGTGCGGATGAACACGATGCCCTTGATGTTGGCAGCAAGCTCGGTGGCTCGTTCGGCCGAGACGGCATCCGAGGGGTAGAGGACGGTGCTGCCGGCAACAGAGCGGAAGAGAGCGAGGTCTTCGAGAGCCATTTGCGAGGGACCGTCCTCGCCGATCGAGATACCAGCATGCGAGCCGACGTATTTGATGTTCGCAAAAGAAATTCCTCCCATGCGAATTTGATCGGCTGCACGCGTGAAGAAGGCCGCAAACGTGCTGAAAAGAGAAACCGTTTTTAAACGTTTTTATTTTTTCTTTCGTTTAAAAAAGACGAAAGAAAAAATTTGAAAAACCAAAAAAAAGTAACAAAAAATACTAAAACACACATGCAATGAACGCATAATGATACTTTTTAACTGCAATTTTATTATCTACAGTTTTTTTTACAAAAAATTCTACTTTCACAAAAACTCACTTTGCAAACGGAATCGTGCGTCCACGAGTTCCAGCTCCAATAGCCGCAGAAACCATGTTTTGTTCAGCAATGAAACACTCGACGTGCTGGTCAGGGCGCTTAACACGAAGCTTGTCAGAGAACGTTGAATTCTTTGTATCCGCATCAAAGGCAATGATGCGTGGGTTGGCTTCTCCGAGCTTGGCAAGGGCATTACCATATGCAAGGCGCGTCGCAACCTTCTCTCCGAGCTTGTACGATGGAGGAGGGGTGAGGTGAATGTTGCCCTGGTTGAGGTCCACCTGTGGAACCTGCACAACACCGGGAATCTGCCAGTTAGGCTTAGGGTTCTTGATTTGAGCCTTGATTTGTTCAATTGTTTCGTTAGACACCGGCTTGCCATGCCAATTGTCCTTGTCCTCGACGTTGACGATGCCGCGGCCCTTGTACGTCTTTGCGATGATCGCTGTTGGACGACCCTGAGTCGCCTTTGCCTGGGCGTAGGCAGCGAGGAGTTCCTCGACGTTGTGGCCATCGACGATGATAGCATGAAGACCGAAGGCTCGGAATCGTGCTGCAAAGGTTTCGACGTCGTGACCGAGAGGCGCGGCTTCAGATTGACCGAGGCGGTTGGCGTCAACGATGGCAACGAGGTTGTCGAGCTTGTAGTGGCCGGCAAACGCAGCGGCTTCCCAGACAGAGCCTTCGGAAGACTCGCCGTCGCCGAGGAGGGTGTAGACGCGGTAATCCGACTTGTCGATGTATTTTCCGACGTAGGCCATGCCAGCTGCATACCCGAGTCCCTGGCCAAGAGAGCCAGTAGCGACATCGATGAAGTTCAAGCGCTGAAAAAATCAGTAAACCTCAAATGCAACGCCTCAGCCCAACCAACTCACCGGCGTCGGATGGCCTTCGATGTCAGAGTCAATCTTGCGAAGGGTCAGAACCTGTTCGTGTGACAGAAGACCGGCCTCCTCCCAGGCAGCGTAGAGGACTGGGCAAGCGTGACCCTTGGATAGGATGAAGCGATCCGATCCAGGGTGACGGGGCTCCTTGATGGTGTAACGCAGCTCAGCGAAAAAAAGGGTAGATAGAATCTCAGCCGCGGAACAGCTGGATGTCGGATGACCAGACTTGGCGGCAGTCGTCATTTCGATGGACGAGATACGGAGCCGGTTGGCTGCGTCGTAGAGAAGTTGAACTTGCTCGGCGTTGACCATGATTTTCAGATTAACCTAAAAAAAAAAAAAAACATTAGGCATATAAAACGCAAAAAAAATATTACAAGAACACGAGAAAACCAAAATACCTTAATTTGAATTAAAAAAGATATTCCACAAGAGAAAATTTATCTTGAATTTAGCAAAAGTTAAATGTGTGCTCTGAACTTCTTTTTTTAAAGAAGTTCAGACATTCAAAAAAGAGATGATGCAATAAGACGCTTATCATCATATCACTGCCCTAAAAACAGTTTGCACAACAAGTAACCCTATGTTTTTCAGGTGAGAATTATCCAACCAAGTTTTCCTTTCGCTCCACTCCAAAACACACAGCACGTAAAAGAAAAACAAACAATCAATCACCAAAAAATCACCTTCGATGATGACAATGTTTTCAACTGTCTGCTAAAAAGCACTTTTTTTGTCCTGTAACTACAATTATCTCAAATGGCATCGGTGTACCAATGCCACTTAAATCGGAGAGTTGACGGCATTAGATGCAATCAAATGACAAATATTAAAAATCATGCGCTGTATTGCATCAAGCTGAAAAAAGTTGAAAAGATGTTGAAAAAAACCCTATATGACCAAAACAGTCGCCAAAGTGACCCGCTCAAAGAAAGAAAGCCACAGATAAATGATTTTTGACTGATAGAAGCAGTTTGTGAGCCATAATAAGATACGCAGTAATAACCGCAAATAGGCCCCAAAATACTTTGATGGTCTCTTTCGCGTCTACCCCCTCCTTCTTCTACCTGCGTCTCTCACCCTGTCTATCTCTTTCACGATGCTCAAGGTCGTCACAACACAGGCCTCGTGAGGCGGGGTCAACGGGCAAAAAGCAATAACTGCCGTGATAAAAAAAAGAGAGAACACAAAACGAACAGAAACAAGCCTATTTTTTGTTCATCAAGCGACCAACAACGGAAACTATCAGATATAATCTGTTTGAAATCCGATTTGCAAATATTGAAACTGAATAAAACGAAGGATGATAGGGTGAAAGAGGTACGCATAAAACGTGGAGTGAGCACATATAAATGTTTACAAAAAATGTGAGCTTCTTTTTTGTCCCTAGTGAATAAGGTTAAGGGCGTTTTGCCAGAAGACATTTTTTTTATCCTGCATGCACTTTTATTGTACAGAAATTTTGTGCGCCGCTGCTATACAGTTTCTTATTTTTTCGCTGTAAAATTTTTGTTTCAGATGAATAAAACATGCATTCATTTTTTTACGCGACTCAAGAAGTAAATTTTAATTTTAATTTGAAAGATAAGCGATTAAACAATAAGCGGTTATCAGTAATCTAATTAATTTGATTGAAGTAGAAATCTAAAAAAAGCAATCGCTTATACAATTCATTTGACTGATCTTTGAATTTTGCATTTTTCCTTTTATAAGAGATAGCAAGGTACCGTGTAGGCATGTCTAACAATGTAACATGTTATTGTGCATCCTCAAGACTAACATGTTATTGTGCATCCTCTAACGTCTTGTTTTCATTTGTATCTTGTCGTATTGACTAGTGGCGTGACACATTTTTGTATACGATGACGCTCAGCATTTTGTGTTCACGCAAAATGCTGAGCGTCAAATTGTGCTACACATTTTGTTTGTACATCAAATAACTTTTTTCGTTTCTGAATTATTTTAAATGCCATTTGGGCAGAAAAAGCAACGTCAGCAAAGTGTTCCACAAAAGTCAGGATACAAATCAGGCCATCCCTGCAAGACGCTTTTTATAGTCTGTCAGCCGATTGTGTCGTGTCAGCAGCTTTCTGATCTTAGGAGGTATTCACTGGTTATGATAACAATATGTGCAGTGGCTACGCAATGGACACCGTCGATGATCAACAGAATACTTTTGAGAGAAAAAAAAAGAAAAAAAACTGTTATAAAAATCGAAATACTTTTATCCGAAACCATTATGCTCGTCACAGTCACATGCACCGTTCATTCAAAACTCAAAGTCGAAAACAAAAAGCGTTCAACCATACCAAATCCTATTGTAGTAAGCCTACCATAATTCAAAGGCACACGTATAAAAACATCAAAATTTGACAAATCTGACAATTTTTTTGAAACGATGAAGATCACACTTTGTCTGGCGTCGCTTCTTATATGTATTTTCAACATTTATTCCGGCATCACCTCACCACTTCCACCCACATCTTACAATTCAGCGGCGTTGGTAACCGAAGTATATCCCGACATGTCCAATTTGACTTTTGTATGGCACAGCCCGGCTGTCATGCAGCTTGAACAGGCTTCGGAACAATCCCCTCTCTTTCCACCAAGCCCATTTGGGTACGTCAATGGTGTACTATAGAGTTAACGAGACTTTATTTTGTCATCAGACAAGTCGGAAATTGATGAAAAGTTACAGTGAGTTTAAAATTGTATCCTTTGCGACGTAAATTAAGTTCGTATTATTTCCACATTTCCTGCATTTGAGTAAAGTGATACTGTTGTTCATTGTCGGTTACAAAAAAGTTTCTCTCTGGTGTTGGATTGACCCCCCATTTACTGAAAAAAAAGAAACATTTATTAATTTAAAAGCGATTTCACATCAAATTATAAAAAATAAATGTATTTTTTACAATTACTGTGTAAAAATTCAGAACTGCACTGACCGTATACCACAGGCGTCAATAATACGCTTGCATGTGGTATTTCGAATAAAAGGCAACGGAACAAATCCTGTCATGATAGTGAGTATTGTAGTCGAAGTAATGTGATACCATTTGTAGACTTTAGGATTCTTGTGGACACTTATTCTGATATTTATAAGATAATAGGTAACGAGAAAAAACGTCAGTCAAACGGCACAGTACGTTTGAAGCTTAATAATTGTCCGAAGAATCCAAAAAGTAAAGGGAAATTGTAACCTAAACATATATGACAGAATTGTTTCCTGTATTTCCCTTTCCTATTGTCTCAGTTGTTGTTTTGTCTGTCGCCGCGAGCGGTCGTGTTCGTTGGCTGCGTGATCGACGCCCGGCCGAAGGCAAGCCCAGAGCAACCCAAAGACCTCATAGCTTAGGAAGTCCCTTTATCTATCGCGAGTGGCATAGAGAAATACAACAATTTGTATCTTTTGAAAAAGCATAAAGCTTACGGCAACAAAGGCAATATCAGTAATGCATATAAAGCTGAAAGTAAAATATTCAATGACACGACTTTTGAAAATGTAATGCGCTGTAGTCGCAACAATGGATGTCTAAAGCATTTTTTTCAACATTTTTAAGAAATTTAAAAATTTCTTTGATAGTTTTGATCATTTATGTTATGATCGAAAAACCGGAAGATTTGAAATCTTTTTTACATACGGCAACACACATCACTTGATAAAAAAATATAAACCTTTTTCGATCATGCCATGGGTTTACTTTTTTTCGTTTTACTGGGAATCATTAATATAATATAATTCATAAAGGTGAATACAACTTACCGACATGCAAATTAAAACAAAGCACACAACTTTATATCGCTTTGTAGCGCATCTTTCGTACTGTGAAATGTACAATGTTGCAGTGATTCTCTCAACAATAAAATATGTTGGCAGCAGACAGTTTTAGTTCCGAAAATTGTCTAACGTGATAAAAAATGATAAAAAATAAAGTGTTGTTAGAAGCATTCAAGTAAAGAAATGCAATGAAACATATGCTGCAAAAATCCTGTGACGTATATTTTGCGAGTTAATGAACATACTCAGAAATAGTGTATATGATGTTTGAAAAAATAAAGTATGCAATAATGGCTTTGATATTCCAGTGCACGGCAGAGGGACGGCTGATATCCAGAAAATATGCAAAGAATATTATAAGGTTTACAACAGTTATATTTATTGTAATGTTTACAAAGCGATGTTATCTGGATGGCAGTGCTCCTGCGAATCTTCATTCAACGCGCTTATAATAAAAAATAATTTGTGCAAGTCCCCCTAGAAAAAGTAGATGTCTGTTGAAAAGAAGTACAGACATCTACTTCTTTGTCTGTTCTGTACAAGAGGGACGGAAAGCCATGATTGGCAGGTTCACCTGAAGGAAGTCTATGCGCGGCAATTATTATTTGATGTGCATCGCTTTCATTTTCCTAGCCCTATCCTTTAGGGCTCTATCGACGATAGTGCGAGCAAATTCGACGAGCAAATGATGTGAATCTGACAGCACTGCTCTAGTTTATCGTTGCCAGTTCGCTTTCTGCGTCGTGCTTTCTAACTGGCCACGGCACTGCACGAATGTTGCTTTGAAGTTCCGATTGCTTCATAATACATAGTTTCAACAGTCTTGTACTTTTTTCAACAGACATCTACTTTTTTGGGGGACTTGCAAAAAATATCTTATATTATGAGCCCGTTGAATGAAGATTCGGAAGGGATGCGTGCGTTTTTGTAAGGGTAATTGTTATCAAAAAAGCGAATTTCTCGAATCACATCGCTTTGATGCCACGGCGTTTGGCTTTTCACTGCTCCTAATCAGCGTTGTTTGCCGTAAATTTAGTTTGCAACATACACATGACAGTTGCTTTACAAACCCTGATTTCTAGCGTCAACTATTTAGTATACGTTGATAGCCAAAAACGCGCAGGATCACAAATTGCATTAATCCTGATTATTTTACATTTTTTACCATATCGTCTATAAATTAAAAGTACGACCAAATGGACACATTCGACGTTTGCATTTGCCCTCCCCTCTTGTTCATTAAGCATATTTGTGCCAAGTTAGCTGTAGAGTGTTGGCGAAAATCTACAAGTTAGCTTATTTGTTGGTAAAAGACGCAAGTATTTCGTGCGGTGTGTGCGATTGCGCATCATCACATCTATCGTGAAAAACAAAATTTGTGGTCGTGTGTTGCGAAAGCATAAAATTTTTGTACACAAAATGCAATACCCTGGATGACACTAAATAATTTGCGTCTGCGTCATCGACGACGTTAAACAAGTATTCCCTATAATTTGCCGAGTGTTTTAACAAAAATAAATACAAACCATTACAGGATTGGTTTCAATCCTGTAATGGTAATCAAAGTTCCCCTCAATGTACAAAACAATAAAAAAAACTGAAGTTGGAAGAAAATAGAGGGATTATTTATTTTTGTAAAATAAAAAAGGTAGATCGAATTATTTCCACATTTCATGCATTTGAGAAAAATGATGTTGTTGTTCGTTGTCGGTAACAAAAAAACTTCTCTCTGTTGTTGGATTGATTGAGCATGGTCTAAAAGAAATTTATGAAACTTAAGTTTCATAAAAGTTTTTTTTTCAAAAGAGTAAAATTTTTTGAGAAAAAAATTTTTATAAAAAATGTGCGTTAATTTTCTATTCTCCGTCTTACTGTATGCCAAGGGCGCCAAAAATACGTCTCCAAGTAGTATTTCGAATAAAGGGTAACGGTATAAACCCTGCCATGATAGTGAGTATACTAGTCGAAGCTGTGTGATACCATTTGTAAAAAACAGGATTCTTATCGACACTAATCCTAATTTTTATGAAGTAAAACGTCACAATGTAGAACGTTAGTCGAACGGCACAGTATATTTGAAGCTTGATAACCGCCCGGAGAATTCGTACGTTTTCGGATCGCTGATAGCGTTCACTCAGATTGTGTGCACTCTCAAGACCTTTTCGGTACTTTTTGATGTTAAAAAAGTAAAGAGAGATTGTAATCTGTAAAAAATAAAAAGTTATTGACTGATAATCATACGAGATTTTTAAATCTCACTGCAACAAAAGCAATATCGGTGAGACAAATAGAGCTGAATATAAAAAATTCGATGTTATTATCAATGAATACATAGTGTGCTGTTAGAATGACGATAATTGTCTGAAATTTGTTTGACTATAATGTTTTTACGACTTATAAAATAATAAAAATAAACTTTCAATAAAATTTTTTATAAAAACTCTCGATTTTTTTATACATTTCAAACTATCAAATTGTCACAGACTACGACCTTATAAAAAATATAGCAAAAGTGCAGAGAAATCAAAAAATTAGTGTTGCATTCAAAAACTTTCGCTTGTTTTTTGGAATGTGTCAACAATGTTTCAGACTAATTTTAAATAGTTTCGCGAACTCACCGCAGTGCAAATCAAAAGATAAGACACAACTTTATATCGCTTTGTAGCGCATCTTTCATATTGTGAAATGCATAAGGTTGCAGTGATTCTCTCAACAATAAAATATGTTGGCAGCAGACAGTTATTTAGTTCTGAAGCCTGTCTGACGTGAAAAAAAATAAAAAAATAAAAATTGTTTTCAGAAGCACCAAGATGAAGGAATATGATAAAACATATACTGTAAAATAATTAAATTTTATTAATTATGTTGCAATGAACATACCTAGATATAGTGTATGCAATGTTTGAGCAAATGAAGTAGACAACAATAGCCTTAATATTCCAATGTACGGCTGAGGGACGGCTGAGATCCAGAAAATAGGCAAAAAATATTGTAATATTTACACCGGCTATGAGGATACAGTCCATCGCGATAGAGCATAACAAAACCGCCATTTTGCTAAAAAAGGAAAAAATTGGGGCAACTAATGAAAATTTAGCATCAAAAAACACGGACTTTACCACATAAATAGTCATAATTATTTTACTCAATTGGAAAAATCTGTGCTTTATAAAAGCTCATTTAGACTCCGCCTGTTTATTTTGTCAGCAAAAATTGTTGTGTTCTTAAGGTCCGACGTTGTCCAGAAATCATTTGTGTTGCGCGCTTCTGATTTGCTTACTTTTGTTAAGTCATGTATGTATGTACGTTTGATACAATAAATGTAACACAGTAGAGTATATTTATTTGAAGAGCATTCAAACACAGAAATTTATAATATTTTAAATTAAACATAGTCTATTAAAAATATATTCCTGAAAGTACAAATATTCATCAGTTATGACCACTCTGGATCATTAGGTAAGAGATACGGTGACGTTTGTGCAGCGACATCGGTTATTGATATATCTACAATGACACATTGCTTTCGACAAATTTTTATTTTTTCTTAAAATAAACTCCACCTGCAATGCTCGTATCATCAGCTTCATTGACATCTGTTCTCAGCTTCAAACTTTTCTTAAAAACGGCATCCGTATCTCGGGTAAGTGGATTGCTAAAATGATCTGGCGGCGGCTGTGTAATTCGGACCAGCTCGTCAAAATCCGCGATTTCATCATCAATAATCAGAGACGGGGGATCGTTCATGCAGAGGTCGTCTTCATAGTCGGAATCCATGAGTTCTCTGACATAGTCATCCTTGATGTCAGCGATACCGGTAAGGCTGTCATTAGTGTGCCGTCTGATGAACGGCTTTCGAAAAGACTCACTCGGTGGATCGTCTGATTCCGCGAACTTTAACGCGGGCAGCACAATTGGAATGTAGTCAAGTGGAATCTTACGTCGCGCTGACGCGATTATATCGTCCAGGGTTACGGTAGATCCGTTGAGACTCACGGGATCCGATAGAGCACCACTGTCGACAGAAAGAGCCTTCGGCTCGTCTTTGACATCTCCCTTTCGATCCGGTGTGACCAAATGACCGTTTTCAGCGGTATGGTGCACACTTATGGTAGTCACGGATGAAGTTGACGGCAAATCCACAGATTGAGAAGTTTTGCATGGTACGTAGTTTGGACGGCAATCTGGACCGTAAGACGAAACACACTTGTGAAACAATCCGCATGATTTGTTGCATTCCGGCTTACGACAGTAAATTGGTTCGATATATGACGCTGTTTTACGATACATACCAGATTGATTATGCGTCTGAAAAAAATTACTTGAATAAAAGTAATTTTACTTTACTATATATATGTAAGTAACAAGGGGGTCTGAGCTCGATCAGAAGAACGGCACTAACAAAATTTCTAAAATTTTTTTCCTAGGACTAAAAAGTTGATATAAGATCTTCTATAGAATCGATAGCCAAGTTGTCGAGCATATCCGGGACTTTTATCCGGATTAGCGAAAAACAAGGTGAGCCAAATTTTCAAACGAAAAGTTTTCCGAAAAAATTTTCGAAATTCAAAAATCCGCTCCGACAAAAGTTTGCGCCTTGATGTAAGCTTTCGATCTATATAACGATATTCTGGGGATCTTTCACCCAGAGCTCAGAAAAATTCACTTTATCTCGGGATTAATGCGAGAGTCAGCGTGCAAAGCCAGGCAGAAGCAGAGAGTGCAGAGATTGCAGCTCGGTCAGAGAAAGGAATTGGAGGCATCGGTTAGTGCAAAAACTCACAACGCCCAAGGTTCAAAGTGGGGAGAAAGTTGCTAAAACCAATGCGTTTGTGGCGTAATGGGTCGGGTCCGGGATTATAACCGGAGGGGTCCGGGTTCAATCCCGCGTGGGTGCAAGCTTCTTTACGTAATTAGTAAAGCTAATAATTCATCAATTATGAATATTGGGAGTTGCTCCGGGGTCGCGCGGGGTAAATACGGGGCATAGAGTGTCAAAATAGACAAAAAAGGTATTTGGTATCATTCGAACCGGAAAAGTGTGGGGAATCCGAATATGATAATACTAAAGGTTGTATGTCAAAAGTAAATGTGCCTAGGGTCAAAAACTTTTTCACCCAAATACTTTTCCTACGTGGAGAATGAACCAGTTACGGAGCGAAGAAAGCTCGCGAGCCGCAGGCGAGCGAGCGAACGAGCGACACTTTCACCCGTTGCGGAGCGTAGTGAGTGAGCGAGCCGCAGACGAGCGAGCGAACGAGCGACACTTTCACCCGTTGCGGAGCGTAGTGAGTGAGCGAGCCGCAGGCGAGCGAACGAACGAGCGACCCTTTTACCCATTGCGGAGAGAACGAACGAGCGACTCTTTCACGGTACAACCCTGTGCCCCCGTGGAGAACAAACCCGTTTGCGGAGCGAAGTGAGTGAGCGAGCCGCAGGCGAGCGAACGAACGAGCGACCCTTTTACCCATTGCGGAGAGAACGAACGAGCGACTCTTTCATGGTACAACCCTGTGCCCCCGTGAAGAACAAACCCGTTGCGGAGCGAAGTGAGTGAGCGAGCCGCAGGCGAGCGAGCGAACGAGCGACTCTTTCACCCGTTGCGGAGCGAAGTGAGCGAGCGAGCCGCAGGCGAGCGAGTGAACGAGCGACCCTTTCACCCGTTGCGGAGCGTAGTGAGTGAGCGAGCCGCAGGCGAGCGAACGAACAAGTGACTTTTCCACGGTACAATCCCTGCGCCTACGTGAAGAACGAACCCGTTGCGGAGCGAAGTGAGCGAGCGAGCCGCAGGCGAGCGAGTGAACGAGTGACCCTTCCACGATAAAACCCTGTGCCTACGTGGAGAACGAACCAGTTGGAGCGAGCGAGCGAAGCGAGCGAGCGGACGTGACAAGAACCAGTTGGAGCGAGCGAGCGAAGCGAGCGAGCGGACGTGGCAAGATCCAGTTGGAGCGAGCGAGCGAAGCGAGCGAGCGGACGTGGCAAGAACCAGTTGGAGCGAGCGAGCGAAGCGAGCGAGCGGACGTGGCAAGAACCAGTTGGAGCGAGGGAGCCTGCGAAGCGGGCGCGAAGCGCCCGCGGAGCGGCGACCGAGCGGGCGTGGCAAGAACCAGTTGGAGCGAGGGAGCCAGCGAAGCGGGCGCGAAGCGCCCGCGGAGCGGCGACCGAGCGGGCGTGGCAAGAACCAGTTGGAGCGAGGGAGCCAGCGAAGCGGGCGCGAAGCGCCCGCGGAGCGGCGACCGAGCGGGCGTGGCAAGAACCAGTTGGAGCGAGGGAGCCAGCGAAGCGGGCGCGAAGCGCCCGCGGAGCGGCGACCGAGCGGGCGTGGCAAGAACCAGTTGGAGCGAGGGAGCCAGCGAAGCGGGCGCGAAGCGCCCGCGGAGCGGCGACCGAGCGGACGTGGCCGTGCCAGCGCGCTTTAGCGCGCTGGTTATAACCAGTATATCCATTAGGGGTAAACGAAAGTTTGAGAAAACTACACTAAATTTTTTTCTCAAAATTTCAGGATAACAAGTTGCGCAAAAATAAACATCTTCTACAAACCGAAAATTTTAAAATTTTCCCTCTCCCGGATGTTATATCCGGATAACCAAAAAACAAGGTGAAAATTTGCAGTTCGATTTTTTCATTCCAAAAATTTTCTACAAAAATTTTCGAAATTCAAAAATCCGCTCGCCTAAAAGTTGCGCCTCTGTATAACCTTTCGATCAACATCTCGATGTTCTGCGGATCTTTCACCTCGGGCTCAGAAAAATTCACTTTATCTCGGGATTAGTGTGAGAGTCAGCGTGCAGGGCCAGAATGTAGTGGAGAGCGCAGAGATTGTAGCTCGGTCAGAGAAAGGAAATTCGACGAATTGGCCAGTGAAAAAATTCACCACGCCCGACTTCGGTTATAAGCTGTGCATGGGTGGCGTAATAGAACCGGGTCGGGAATATAACCGGAGGGGTGCGGGTTCAATCCCGGATGGGTGCAAGCTTCTTTACCTAATTGGTAAAGCTAATAATTAATGAATTATAAATATTGGGGGTCGCTCCGGGGTCGCGCGGGGTAAATACGGGGCATAGAGTGTAAAAATAAACAAAAAATGTATGTGGTATCATTCGAACCGGAAAAGCGTGGGGAATCCGAATTTGATAATACTTAAGGTTGAAAGTCAAAAATAAAAATGCCGCGGGGCAAAATGTTAATTTTTTCACCATTTTTTCACATTTTTTCACCCAAAATTTGCGTTTTCTGAAATCGCTCCGCTCTTGAGCGGGAACGTGAGCGAGCGGTAAAATACTGAAAAAATAAGGAGCAGGAGCGGAGCGAACGAGAAAATTAAAAAAATAGGCGAGCGAACAAACGAGCGACTATTCCACGATACAACCCTGTGCCTGCGTAAAGAACGAACCCGTTGCGGAGCGAACGAGCAACTCTTTCCCCGGTGCGGAGCGTAGTGAGTGAGCGAGCCGCAGGCGAGCGAACGAACGAGCGACTCTTTTACCCATTGCGGAGCGTAGTGAGTGAGCGAGCCGCAGGCGAGCGAACGAACGAGCGACCCTTTTACCCATTGCGGAGCGTAGTGAGTGAGCGAGCCGCAGGCGAGCGAACGAACGAGCGACTCTTTCACCGTACAACCCTGAGCCCACGAGGAGAACGAACCAGTTGCGGAGCGAAGTGAGTGAGCGAGCCGCAGGCGAGCGAGCGAACGAGCGACACTTTCACCCGTTGCGGAGCGTAGTGAGTGAGCGAGCCGCAGGCGAGCGAACGAACGAGCGACCCTTTTACCCATTGCGGAGAGAACGAACGAGCGACTCTTTCACGGTACAACCCTGTGCCCCCGTGGAGAACAAACCCGTGTCGAAGCGAAGTGAGTGAGCGAGCCGCAGGCGAGCGAACGAACGAGCGACTCTTTCACCCGTTGCGGAGCGTAGTGAGTGAGCGAGCCGCAGGCGAGCGAACGAACGAGCGACCCTTTTACCCATTGCGGAGCGTAGTGAGTGAGCGAGCCGCAGGCGAGCGAACGAACGAGCGACCCTTTTACCCATTGCGGAGAGAACGAACGAGCGACTCTTTCACGGTACAACCCTGTGCCCCCGTGGAGAACAAACCCGTTGCGGAGCGAAGTGAGTGAGCGAGCCGCAGGCGAGCGAACGAACGAGCGACCCTTGTACCCATTGCGGAGAGAACGAACGAGCGACTCTTTCACGGTACAACCCTGTGCCCCCGTGGAGAACAAACCCGTTGCGGAGCGTAGTGAGTGAGCGAGCCGCAGGCGAGCGAACGAACGAGCGACCCTTTTACCCATTGCGGAGAGAACGAACGAGCGACTCTTTCACGGTACAACCCTGTGCCCCCGTGGAGAACAAACCCGTTGCGGAGCGAAGTGAGTGAGCGAGCCGCAGGCGAGCGAACGAACGAGCGACCCTTTCACCCGTTGCGGAGCGTAGTGAGTGAGCGAGCCGCAGGCGAGCGAACAAACAAGTGACCCTTTCACGGTAAAACCCTGTGCCGTAGGCGAGCGAGTAAACGAGCGATCCTTTAACGGTACAACCCTGTGCCGACGTGGAGAACGAACCAGTTGCGGAGCGAAGTGAGTGAGCGAGCCGCAGGCGAGCGAGTGAACGAGCGACCCTTTCACCCGTTGCGGAGCGAAGAAAGCTCGCGAGCCGCAGGCGAGCGAGCGAACGAGCGACTCCTTCACCAGTTGCGGAGCGAAGTGAGCGAGCGAGCCGCAGGCGAGCGAGTGAACGAGTGACCCTTCCACGATAAAACCCTGTGCCTACGTGGAGAACAAACCAGTTGGAGCGAGCGAGCGAAGCGAGCGAGCGGACGTGGCAAGATCCAGTTGGAGCGAGCGAGCGAAGCGAGCGAGCGGACGTGGCAAGAACCAGTTGGAGCGAGCGAGCGAAGCGAGCGAGCGGACGTGGCAAGAACCAGTTGGAGCGAGCGAGCGAAGCGAGCGAGCGGGCGTGGCAAGAACCAGTTGGAGCGAGGCGAGGGAGCCTGCGAAGCGGGCGCGAAGCGCCCGCGGAGCGGCGACCGAGCGGGCGTGGCAAGAACCAGTTGGAGCGAGGGAGCCAGCGAAGCGGGCGCGAAGCGCCCGCGGAGCGGCGACCGAGCGGACGTGGCCGTGCCAGCGCGCTTTAGCGCGCTGGTTACTTTACTATATATATGTAAGTAACAAGGGGGTCTGAGCTCGATCAGAAGAACGGCACTAACAAAATTTCTAAAATTTTTTTCCTAGGACTAAAAAGTTGATATAAGATCTTCTATAGAATCGATAGCCAAGTTGTCGAGCATATCCGGGACTTTTATCCGGATTAGCGAAAAACAAGGTGAGCCAAATTTTCAAACGAAAAGTTTTCCGAAAAAATTTTCGAAATTCAAAAATCCGCTCCGACAAAAGTTTGCGCCTTGATGTAAGCTTTCGATCTATATAACGATATTCTGGGGATCTTTCACCCAGAGCTCAGAAAAATTCACTTTATCTCGGGATTAATGCGAGAGTCAGCGTGCAAAGCCAGGCAGAAGCAGAGAGTGCAGAGATTGCAGCTCGGTCAGAGAAAGGAATTGGAGGCATCGGTTAGTGCAAAAACTCACAACGCCCAAGGTTCAAAGTGGGGAGAAAGTTGCTAAAACCAATGCGTTTGTGGCGTAATGGGTCGGGTCCGGGATTATAACCGGAGGGGTCCGGGTTCAATCCCGCGTGGGTGCAAGCTTCTTTACGTAATTAGTAAAGCTAATAATTCATCAATTATGAATATTGGGAGTTGCTCCGGGGTCGCGCGGGGTAAATACGGGGCATAGAGTGTCAAAATAGACAAAAAAGGTATTTGGTATCATTCGAACCGGAAAAGTGTGGGGAATCCGAATATGATAATACTAAAGGTTGTATGTCAAAAGTAAATGTGCCTAGGGTCAAAAACTTTTTCACCCAAATACTTTTCCTACGTGGAGAATGAACCAGTTACGGAGCGAAGAAAGCTCGCGAGCCGCAGGCGAGCGAGCGAACGAGCGACACTTTCACCCGTTGCGGAGCGTAGTGAGTGAGCGAGCCGCAGACGAGCGAGCGAACGAGCGACACTTTCACCCGTTGCGGAGCGTAGTGAGTGAGCGAGCCGCAGGCGAGCGAACGAACGAGCGACCCTTTTACCCATTGCGGAGAGAACGAACGAGCGACTCTTTCACGGTACAACCCTGTGCCCCCGTGGAGAACAAACCCGTTTGCGGAGCGAAGTGAGTGAGCGAGCCGCAGGCGAGCGAACGAACGAGCGACCCTTTTACCCATTGCGGAGAGAACGAACGAGCGACTCTTTCATGGTACAACCCTGTGCCCCCGTGAAGAACAAACCCGTTGCGGAGCGAAGTGAGTGAGCGAGCCGCAGGCGAGCGAGCGAACGAGCGACTCTTTCACCCGTTGCGGAGCGAAGTGAGCGAGCGAGCCGCAGGCGAGCGAGTGAACGAGCGACCCTTTCACCCGTTGCGGAGCGTAGTGAGTGAGCGAGCCGCAGGCGAGCGAACGAACAAGTGACTTTTCCACGGTACAATCCCTGCGCCTACGTGAAGAACGAACCCGTTGCGGAGCGAAGTGAGCGAGCGAGCCGCAGGCGAGCGAGTGAACGAGTGACCCTTCCACGATAAAACCCTGTGCCTACGTGGAGAACGAACCAGTTGGAGCGAGCGAGCGAAGCGAGCGAGCGGACGTGACAAGAACCAGTTGGAGCGAGCGAGCGAAGCGAGCGAGCGGACGTGGCAAGATCCAGTTGGAGCGAGCGAGCGAAGCGAGCGAGCGGACGTGGCAAGAACCAGTTGGAGCGAGCGAGCGAAGCGAGCGAGCGGACGTGGCAAGAACCAGTTGGAGCGAGGGAGCCTGCGAAGCGGGCGCGAAGCGCCCGCGGAGCGGCGACCGAGCGGGCGTGGCAAGAACCAGTTGGAGCGAGGGAGCCAGCGAAGCGGGCGCGAAGCGCCCGCGGAGCGGCGACCGAGCGGGCGTGGCAAGAACCAGTTGGAGCGAGGGAGCCAGCGAAGCGGGCGCGAAGCGCCCGCGGAGCGGCGACCGAGCGGGCGTGGCAAGAACCAGTTGGAGCGAGGGAGCCAGCGAAGCGGGCGCGAAGCGCCCGCGGAGCGGCGACCGAGCGGGCGTGGCAAGAACCAGTTGGAGCGAGGGAGCCAGCGAAGCGGGCGCGAAGCGCCCGCGGAGCGGCGACCGAGCGGACGTGGCCGTGCCAGCGCGCTTTAGCGCGCTGGATATATATGTAAGTAACAAGGGGGTCTGAGCTCGATCAGAAGAACGGCACTAACAAAATTTCTAAAATTTTTTTCCTAGGACTAAAAAGTTGATATAAGATCTTCTATAGAATCGATAGCCAAGTTGTCGAGCATATCCGGGACTTTTATCCGGATTAGCGAAAAACAAGGTGAGCCAAATTTTCAAACGAAAAGTTTTCCGAAAAAATTTTCGAAATTCAAAAATCCGCTCCGACAAAAGTTTGCGCCTTGATGTAAGCTTTCGATCTATATAACGATATTCTGGGGATCTTTCACCCAGAGCTCAGAAAAATTCACTTTATCTCGGGATTAATGCGAGAGTCAGCGTGCAAAGCCAGGCAGAAGCAGAGAGTGCAGAGATTGCAGCTCGGTCAGAGAAAGGAATTGGAGGCATCGGTTAGTGCAAAAACTCACAACGCCCAAGGTTCAAAGTGGGGAGAAAGTTGCTAAAACCAATGCGTTTGTGGCGTAATGGGTCGGGTCCGGGATTATAACCGGAGGGGTCCGGGTTCAATCCCGCGTGGGTGCAAGCTTCTTTACGTAATTAGTAAAGCTAATAATTCATCAATTATGAATATTGGGAGTTGCTCCGGGGTCGCGCGGGGTAAATACGGGGCATAGAGTGTCAAAATAGACAAAAAAGGTATTTGGTATCATTCGAACCGGAAAAGTGTGGGGAATCCGAATATGATAATACTAAAGGTTGTATGTCAAAAGTAAATGTGCCTAGGGTCAAAAACTTTTTCACCCAAATACTTTTCCTACGTGGAGAATGAACCAGTTACGGAGCGAAGAAAGCTCGCGAGCCGCAGGCGAGCGAGCGAACGAGCGACACTTTCACCCGTTGCGGAGCGTAGTGAGTGAGCGAGCCGCAGACGAGCGAGCGAACGAGCGACACTTTCACCCGTTGCGGAGCGTAGTGAGTGAGCGAGCCGCAGGCGAGCGAACGAACGAGCGACCCTTTTACCCATTGCGGAGAGAACGAACGAGCGACTCTTTCACGGTACAACCCTGTGCCCCCGTGGAGAACAAACCCGTTTGCGGAGCGAAGTGAGTGAGCGAGCCGCAGGCGAGCGAACGAACGAGCGACCCTTTTACCCATTGCGGAGAGAACGAACGAGCGACTCTTTCATGGTACAACCCTGTGCCCCCGTGAAGAACAAACCCGTTGCGGAGCGAAGTGAGTGAGCGAGCCGCAGGCGAGCGAGCGAACGAGCGACTCTTTCACCCGTTGCGGAGCGAAGTGAGCGAGCGAGCCGCAGGCGAGCGAGTGAACGAGCGACCCTTTCACCCGTTGCGGAGCGTAGTGAGTGAGCGAGCCGCAGGCGAGCGAACGAACAAGTGACTTTTCCACGGTACAATCCCTGCGCCTACGTGAAGAACGAACCCGTTGCAGAGCGAAGTGAGCGAGCGAGCCGCAGGCGAGCGAGTGAACGAGCGACCCTTTCACCCTTTGCGGAGCGTAGTTAGTGAGCGAGCCGCAGGCGAGCGAGTGAACGAGCGACCCTTTCACCCGTTGCGGAGCGTAGTTAGTGAGCGAGCCGCAGGCGAGCGAACGAACAAGCGACTTTTCCACGGTACAACCCTGTGCCCACGGGGAGAACGAACCAGTGGCGGAGCGAAGTGAGCGAGCGAGCCGCAGGCGAGCGAGTGAACGAGCGACCCTTTCACCCGTTGCGGAGCGTAGTGAGTGAGCGAGCCGCAGGCGAGCGAGTGAACGAGCGACCCTTTCACCCGTTGCGGAGCGAAGTGAGTGAGCGAGCCGCAGGCGAGCGAACGAACAAGCGACTTTTCCTCGGTACAACCCTGCGCCTACGTGAAGAACGAACCCGTTGCGGAGCGAAGTGAGCGAGCGAGCCGCAGGCGAGCGAGTGAACGAGTGACCCTTCCACGATAAAACCCTGTGCCTACGGGGAGAACGATCCAGTTGGAGCGAGCGAGCGAAGCGAGCGAGCGGACGTGGCAAGAACCAGTTGGAGCGAGCGAGCGAAGCGAGCGAGCGGACGTGACAAGAACCAGTTGGAGCGAGCGAGCGAAGCGAGCGAGCGGACGTGGCAAGGTCCAGTTGGAGCGAGCGAGCGAAGCGAGCGAGCGGACGTGGCAAGAACCAGTTGGAGCGAGCGAGCGAAGCGAGCGAGCGGACGTGGCAAGAACCAGTTGGAGCGAGGGAGCCTGCGAAGCGGGCGCGAAGCGCCCGCGGAGCGGCGACCGAGCGGGCGTGGCAAGAACCAGTTGGAGCGAGGGAGCCAGCGAAGCGGGCGCGAAGCGCCCGCGGAGCGGCGACCGAGCGGGCGTGGCAAGAACCAGTTGGAGCGAGGGAGCCAGCGAAGCGGGCGCGAAGCGCCCGCGGAGCGGCGACCGAGCGGGCGTGGCAAGAACCAGTTGGAGCGAGGGAGCCAGCGAAGCGGGCGCGAAGCGCCCGCGGAGCGGCGACCGAGCGGACGTGGCCGTGCCAGCGCGCTTTAGCGCGCTGGTTGTAAGTCGTAACAAGAAAGCTGATTTGGTTCCAATATTTTTAGTTTAAAGCGTGGTTAATTTTAAAAAAGGTTTGGCCGATCGGCACGGAAAAATATATTGTGTAGTAAATGAATACGATATGCAATGATGGAACAAACAGGTATTAAGTGTCAACTTGCACATAACATTTTTTAATTTATGTTTAAACCATCATTTGCAATGAAAAAATAATTTTCATAATACAGGGTCGAAATGGTTTCAAATTATTCGTTTGATCAAACAAAACTTAGTCGTGTGAAAAAACTGGCATTTCTATTTTTTATGCCTTGAATATCGTATAAAAAATAGTGCATTAACTAAAAACCAAGAAGTTGGAATCTGTCAAGCATTTGTTTTTTTTAATACAAAGAAATTATTAAAAATAACTGTAAATATGACAGACAGAGTGCAACCAGCCCCAATAATGATGTGAAGCATAAGTACTCGTTTGCCGCAACATCTTACTGACTTCCAAGCCATTGAGAAAAAAGACAAGCGGATAACAAAATAAAATCCACCAAGATAAGGCCACCACTCCACTCAGACAGAATGCTACATTTTTTCTGGCTTCTGTGACGGAGATGAAAGACAAGGGATTGTTGTTATAAATACAGACTCCTTATCTGCATTAAATGGTGTACTCGGATGCCCCTGCTGTTTGAATTGTCATTGCGTAAAAATCAGTAAAAAATCCGATTTTTGAGATATCTTGCAGTCAATCAAGATAATGAGTTAATAAAAAGTAGAATCACTTATGTAAAATTTAATATTTTTAAAAGTACAGATCTGTAAACAATTTTTGCCGGACTAATATTTCTATATATTTGTTGTGTTGTAACGTTTGACATTTTAAAACAATCATCAAAGTTAGTTCAGTTTTTTGAAAACAAAATATCAAAACAGAACTAAAACGGATTAATAAAATCTTAATGAGTCATTATTGACGCTACACATTGTTGAATAAAACATAGATTTTTTTACAAAGGAGTTTTTAGAAAAGTAAAAAAGAAAAAAATCTTTTTTTTTTGTAAAACGTTAATTCGCTGTTTTAACAGCGAATTAAAAAATAATCAAAGTGTAATCAAGTACAAAATTTCTCAAAAAAGACGCCAAATACATATTGCATTTACATACATATCTGTCTGTTTTTTTTATTTACTTTTTTTTCCTTATTTACTGCCACAGACATACAATAAGTTACAAGGATGGAGAGTTAGCTTGTTGTCCGATTCGTGGTTATTAAGTTTTTATTCACGTTTTTGTAAATTTGTATCTTTTTTTCTGGCATATGAAGTAAAACAATACATACTTCTGTTCCAGTTTGTCTAGTGGTCTAGTGAAAAGTTCTCAAAATCCCCAGAGAGAAGTTATACTAACAAAATGAATTTAAAAAACAACTGACCATTTGTTACGATTTGCAGAAGACAACAGCGATGAATAGTAGTGAACAGTGATACGCTTACGACGCTTATGCATTACATCAATACAGCCTGCAACAACAACAAGTAAAAAAAAATTAAATCCGGACACCGAATGGAGAGGGGTACTTCTCATACGCACTGCCTTACTAACCTGAATAAATAGTTTTTGCCAGCGGCTGAAAAGCAGAAGGGAATTATAATGATGTCTCCATAAGCAGGTACAATCTGCTTGTTAATTACCGTTTTTTACTCAAAAGTAATGCCGTTTTAAAATTATATCCAATTAAAAATTTTTTTAAGGAAAAAATAAGGACATTGACAGAAGCAACACTGTTTTTCACTGACAACCTGTGACTAACAACTAATGCATGATTATAAATATACACACCCCGACATGCGTAGGCATAGCATTCCAAAAATGAAGATAAAAATGTAACATCAATAACTCACGCGTTTTCTTTCTTTTTTCTCCCAGAAACTCAAGCTAATGCTTACTTAGTGGCAAGTCATAAGCTATACTTTGGGCATGCAGGTCACAAGAAAGACAAATACGCATAACGGCACATCTAATTAACCATTTTGAAATGCTTTATTAGAATCGATATATGTTTTAGTAGCTCTTTGAAAATATACTAACTACTATTAAGAAGGACAGTAAATAAATAAATAAATAAATAAATAAAAAACTACTATACATGAATGTTTTTTGTGTACCAAAAGAAAAAATATTGTTGTAAAATGTTCCAAATTATTTATGATCATTGGCATCTCTTGTCAACAAAAATAAATCACAAGGGATATCTGATTTGTTCTTTTTATTTTTTTGTCGTTACGTAAAAGTAGATAGCTTATTTTTGAAAGGACGCGTTTGCTGACGCGTAAGTAACTTTGTCTGCCCCATGGATTACTGTTAATGCAACATAAAACATTTGCCTATTTGTTGTTTTCTATTTACGTAATAACATGCCAAGTAAGGGGAGATGAATGAAAGTAGTACTATGATAGTAATACTATGATACTATGAAAGTAATACTTTACTTTACTTTACTTTACTTTACTTTACTTTACTTTATTACTCTTACTCGTGCATAATTACCAGTGTAACGCAAACCAAAATTATTGCCTTCGCCTCCGGAGGCGAAGGCGAAGGCGATGAAGGCGCCTCCAGAGACGGAGGCGATCAGAGGCGCCTTTGGTGTCAATTCTCAAATTTTCTATTACAAAACCATAGCAGAAAGCGAAATTATGATAATAGAAAGCTTTTAATTCTATTAAATAAAGTGGTAAAGCTGTTTTTTGACTATTTGTGGTTAGAATTTAAAGCCATTCAAATTTTTTGTTCAAAATTGTAAAGGTCTGAAGGCGATGGAGGCGAAGGCAATTGGAGGCGATCAATTTTTTGCCTTCGCCTTCGCCTTCGCCTCCGGGCGATGAAGGCGAAGGCGATGTTACACTGATAATTACTCATTACAAAATTAAAGAGACAGTGATGAGTATCGAGATTGCACGAAGAGGGCGCCGTCAATCGTAGCTATCTGCGTCACTCGTAGCTACCTGCGATAGAGCTCAAAGTGCAAAAGGATCTGAAAAATGCAGGTTGGTGTTTTTTATATACATAGACAAGGTAGCGAAGAGGGTATTCCCATGGGTGTCTCATGAGAAATATCCTGGGAAGTATCACGGGATTCCCATCTATCACAGGATAATTCCTCTGTGAATTTTAGAATTGAAAGTTAATTTTATTACATTATTAAAACATAATTTTTAATTTTTTTTTCAATTGCAAAAAATATTCCAGGGGATTCCCATGGGATTTCCAAGGGAATCTCAGGGGTTCCCAGGTGGCACAACTGGCCCTCATGGGAATTAGAAATAAAAGAATTATCCCATGGAAGTCTTATGGGAGTTCCCAGGTTATTTTTTGATACATTTAAAAAAGTGCATGTTCATGCAAAAAAGGTATCCAAAATCTCACTTATTTTATTTTATTTACGTACTAATAGAATTAACAATGAAAATCATTTCCCTAAGGGGAAAGAAAAAAACATGCGCCTGCGTAAAATAACGGTGTTATTTTAGGCTGCTCACAAAAAAATTTCGTTTATAGTCACATCTATAAAACACTTTTATACACAGTGTCTACAATTCGGAGTAGACAAAAGTATAGAACCAGCAATGCATCTTCATTTTTTTCAATCGGCTATAGACAAAAGTATATAAACGAGCGCAAATATCTCAAGAAAAATCAGGGGGAAGGTCGCGACTGCCGACGCTTTCGCATGTTGCGCACGAGTCAATGAACTTTCGCGATGAGGATTTCAAATCAAATTTAAAAAAATTGTAACTCAGCCCAAAATTCAGTTTTTTTTATGAAATTTTGTTTACAGACAGATTCAAGGGTGTTCTTTATGCTGACATAATTCTTTTTTTTTAATTCGTTCAAAATTAACAAAATCGAAGGAGGTATGGTAGAAAAATCGCGGCGCATAAACAAAATTAGCTATGAAGGCAAACAAAAGCAATTCTGAAGCGAAACAAAATTCTCTAACTGATTTTAAATAAAAAAGTATACCTTATCACCTTAGAAGTTTCGAAAAAAATGAAATTTCTGAGAAAAATTAGGTTTTCGGAACTTTTTAGAACTCAATTTAAAAAACGGAGTACGCCATTCGCTTCAGCGTTCATTTCTGCCCCGGATCCTACTTTTTCGCGTAAATGCATTTCGAACGCGATCCATGCCGATTTTTTTACCGAACCCTACTTTGAAAAATTTTGGTGTTTGCTCAACAAAAAAAGGGAGGTTCAGGAGAAAATTTGCACTGGCGCACGGAAAAAATATAAAATTCTGAAACAATCAATCCAGATGTAAAAGATACTGTAGAATCCGATTCTGATTTTAGTTTTTGGATTACACTTCGAAAAAGTTTCGAAAATTCATTTTTCAGGCAAAAGTTTTAGAAGTTTGAGTTTTTCAGGCATTTGAAAATTATTTTGAAGCATGTGCATATTTTTACTAGATAGAGAATTTTGTTGTGCTTCGAAATCATTTTGAACTGCATGTATAACTTTATTTGTTACCAAGTAATGAATTTTCTAGTACACCTCCTTCAATTTTGGCAAAAATGAAAATTTTGAAAAACGTGAATAGAGAAGTTCGAACGACAATGCTCGATTCTATTTTTTCACAATAAAAAACTTTTAAATATCAATTCAAAAACCAAAGTTTTCGAATTTAGATATAAATTTCGTCCAAATACATAATTTCACAACTTGCGCGATCTGCGACTTTTCCGTTGTTGAGGAGAGGAGTCTCAACACGAATGTTGCGTCGCAGCGCTCGGTTTGTTCAGCCGAACTTTGTTATTTTTTTGTCTATGTTATTTTCTTCGGGCGAGTTGCAGTTGTTGTTTTTTTTTGGCTTGATTTATTTTGTTTTTGTTTCAGACTCATCCGGCGACATCCTCCAGCGTGTACAACCTATCGACAACTTTATCCGAGCTCTTCCACCGACGTAGGTTTTTGAATTTTTCCAAGTTTTTGGGTGTTTTTACTATTTTTTGTATACCAACCAAGTTTCAACCATTTTCTTTCCTTTTCATGCGATTGTGCCATGAGAGTTCTGCAATTTGTTAGGTAGGATTGCGCTGCGACAGCTGGGGTGCCAAGATTTGGCTTCACAATTGCAAAAAAGGTAAAAAAACGGTTGAAAGGCAGTTGACATCAAATTTTGGGGCAGAAAAGTTTCAGGGTTTGATTTGTTTTCAGTGGTGCCTCGAGACTTTCAGATGACTTCAATCCTGTCCCAGCTACAACCATTTACCGCATCATCCAAGCAAAAGCCAAGTCCACGATGCTTCACAGAGAAAAATGAAGAAGACTTCGACGATGCTTTCATTTTTTTGTTTTGTTTTATGTTTTGTCATTTATTTATTTATTTTGTTAGTAAACGAATGCCTGAACGTGCCAAAAAGTAATACTCAGCGGATGCCGCGAAGCGGGAAGGGAAGCCTGAAAATCAAAAGCAATGAAAACGTGTTTGACACGCTTTGCCAAGCTTGTTTGATTTATAGTTTTGTCTATACGGTGCTCCGATTTATAGTTTTGTGTATCAGGTGCTGAAGTCATAGTTATGTCTATAACTCTTTATAGACATATCTACTTACATTTAGATATATTTTTTTGTGAGTGGATCGCGCATTTTCAAAATTCCGAATTATCCCGTGATAGATGAGAATCCCGGGATAATTCCTATGATATTTCCCATGGGACTCCCATACATAGGAATCTCCTATTTGCCCCCCTGATCCCATGGGAACCACATGGGATAATTCTCCTATTTCAAATTCCAATGGAAATTTCGCCACCCTGTACATAGATATTTGCGACTAATTGAGATCATGACTTGAATCTGCTTGCATTCAGGTTGAATTTGCCAAAACGAAAATATCACTAAGCCCCATAGGGATAATTTTATTTATATTCTGTCGTTTCACAATTTATGTCGTTTCAAAGACGTGTTTCGCATTTTTACCTTCTTCCCGCTTCTTGATATCTATTTATAACTTTTTGATATTTATCAAGCCCTCTTTTACCACAGTGCACTGTGCTGAATGCGTGGCAAATATGCATAACAAATACAATCAAAGGCACAGATCCAGCAGTTTTTTTTAATATGGTAAAAATTTATAACAAAATAAAATCATTGCATACACACAATGGGTGTGCTGCACCATAAACTTCTTTAATTTTGCACTTATTTTAAATTAAAAATCAAGATATGAAAAAACACCAAACTTTAATTTAAAAAAAAATAATTTTTAAATGTCTTTGTTTTGTGCAAGTTCAAGTGCATTATTCCCGCAAAGTTGCAGCACGAACTTGATAAATCCCAACCAAACTAGTCCAGAACCTTTTAACTTGACGACAACTTTATCCGACATGTTTCAAGTTTATCAACGTTTACTACACCAAGTTACTGTTTAGCCTCGACTTAAGTTTATTTTCCGATGTATAATCGGTGCGACTGAGTACTTACCTCTACCTTTCATTACCGAATTGGTTAACAAAGTCAAGCAAACATTTTCTAAACTCTAAAAAAGCATGCGAAGCAAATAAGAAAATTCTATTTTTAGCCTTTCTTATTCTTGACAGTAGCGGTGGTGGTTCTGATCATACCGCCCTTTCCTCCTAATAGTAGAATTTTCGCAAGCTCTTCTTCAACGTGTTGGTTCCATCGTCCTGCACAGGAGTGAGTACATGAGGGATGAGAACATCGATGCTCCCTTGACGGTCAGTTGAGTCAGTCAAATAATCTTGTCTGCATCTTCGCTAGCAATTTGGACAACGCTTTACGGATCCATACACACATTCCCACAAAACAACAACACCTTGAAAAAGGACAAAGGAATGACGACTAAAATATCGGAGACGGTATTGATTTTCGAGAAAAAAAGAAGAGAAGTCTCTTTCGGATTCTCTAGACTTTAATGGAACGACCAAAAGTTTAATTTTTAAAATAGCTTACATTACTGATAAAAAAACCTTCCAAGGAATGGCTTATTTGACGTTACGGGTACTAATACCTGTAGACTAACACCATTGGTTTTCTTATCAACGCAGCGGTAACAATGACAAGATAGTCGTTTTATTTGTTTTTTTTATTCGTTTTAAGAGATTTTGTGTACCTTTTTCTGTCATTGAAATTCTAACAAAAAAATTATGTTATTAGGAACACCCTATTTTACTGTAAGTCCTTAGCAGTTGTATCAAAGTTCGATGTGTTTCAAATCAGTAAATGTACTTTCTTTCTCTTATTCAACGTCAGCTAATAAATATCCTGTCATGCTTTGCTTTGTATTCTGTTCCCCCGTGTTATCACCCAAAAACGTAGACAAGCAAAGACGCGCTAGAATAGATGATTATTACGTGTCGAGTCACCATTCTCCCACGCCAACGATGCTAAGCATGGTACCCCTCTTTCTTTTTTCTCCTTTTTCTTATTACAAGGACTGCAAAATCAGTTTGTATATTTTAGACGGAAACATGAATCACTCGTATTTTTTTGCCTCCGCACTTTTTTTTTCCTTTTTGTCTGTTGATGGTACGTGATTCATTTTTTGGTCTCACAAAAAAAGCTGAATTTGTCGTTTTTCTGATAAAAAAAATATTTTGATCATCTTGTAGTTTGAATTCATATATATTAATCCAGTTTTCACTTGTGGTTTAAAATTGTTGCACGTGTAAAAAAGTTTCAAAAGTAAAAAATGACTGAAAACATGATCCTCGACTGAAGAATCCCATTATTTCTTCTTTACGATATTTTTTTTGTTGTTGAACCAAAAAATAACTAATTTAAAAAAAATGTCCATTGACACGTTCTGCTCGCATCCATGTATCTTCTGTAGTCTTTTTTAAATTCTTCTCCGTATGTTCCCTATTCCGCACATGCGTCAGTCTTCATCATTGTTCGACACCTACTTACTCATCTGGTTGGAACTACCTGTCCGTGCGCTATTTTTTCGCGCACGGCCTAGTCCAACGACCTCCGATCGATTGAACGCTCCGAAAGGAGAGAGGTTTGGTCTCGCTGGCTATGTGCAAACAAAAATGACCACTGCCACAGTCGGGGTCATGCAGCTCCAGTAATCTATGGCTCTCTGTCTCCTTGACCTTTTCCCTTCACCCACTCATTTACCGGCACGGTCAGCCGTTTGCCGCTCATACGGGTGTCTTTATCTCCGCATGCTGGCATGTCTTTATCTCCGCCCAACTACCTTTTTTTTCCACGGATTCATGTTTACCAGTTCAACAGCCAAATTTTTTCTCTCTTATTATAAAGTTTTCCGTTACCGTAAAAAAGTGGCAATTCGCAATTCTACTAGCTTTTTGCATCCCTACACTCTTGCAATAAGCCAAGTTTCCGGTCTACCTCTTCCCATAAAAGGCAACACAGGTGTGCCAGCACTCTGCCGCAGTGAGGGTGGTCATTGCAACACACCACGACGTCTTCTCGCTTCACTGGCCATTGTTTTCTCCATTGCTCGCAAGCCAAGCAATAACCGGTAAGTGCAAGCGAGCGCGCGTGCGTCAAACGAGTTGCACCGTTGCTGCCAGCCGGCTTCGACACGCGTTTGTCCGCTCAGTCCGCCTTGTTTCGATCGTACAGTTCCTCCCTCGCTCTTACCTGTCTGCCTGCCTGACCGTCCACAAGGGAGCTTGCAAATCTCTCCCTCTATTTTTCGACAAACCCAACCTATAGCGTCCATCCATCCTCGGTCACTGATCACCACAATGTACGGCTAGCGTGTCCACTCACCTTCATCTATGCATAGCTTGCATTCCTTAAAAACTTTTTATCGTCGTGCTCATTACAACGGATTCTATGTTTTTCTTAACCCAACTTAACCATGAAATTTGTTTTTTTTATTCTAAGTGAGTAACTGACTGATTAATCGTTTTCAATATGCATATGCCCTGTAAGTCCTCAGCCTTCACCGTAATTACACCCCGGCCGCCGAAACCCCCCTGCGGTGGTGGCCTTTCCTTTCCTTCGGTCCAGGGCTTTTGTTGTACCCCATGAGAATTCGTATTCCTTTCCGTCGTTGCCATACCGCCCTCCCCATGCTATTTTTAGTCACGTGCTGCGACGGTGTATGCATAATACATAAATTTGTAGTTAATTTTAAAAATGAGAATTATGATGCCTTATATATATATATATATATTTATTTATTTATTTCACCATTAGTGGTTAGTTATCATTAGACCAGATGTTAGGAGGTACGAATGATGTCCACGTAGGTGTAAATGTCTCGATTCGTTTTGGTCGCGATTATATATATATATATATATAGTATATCTTTTATCCAGCCTCCCTCCAACAAAAAAATACCTAACAATATTTACAAACCGTTCGGCGGTGTTTACCTTATGTTAGCGCGTAGCTTTTTTCCGTGCATGCGCATTTGACGAATAACAATGCGTATAGTTGTTGTAGCCACTATCTGGTTTCGTCCGGCAAATTGCAAATCTTACACACTTCGTCTGGCTCAGTAACCAAATCAACTTCACGACATGTCAAGAGGTAAGTGACTTACCTCTTACATCTCAATCAATGCATAATTGCTTTTCAGACGTGCATCGAGCCTTAGAACGCCTCGAAGAATATCACGCTGAACTAATTCGTCCCGCAGATCTGGAACTTAAAATCGCAATTGAAAAGATTCTTAGCACGTTCAAGACTAGTCTTTTCCACGCCCTCTGCGATATTCATGATTTCTACGAAACCACGCTCCTCAGCGAACGCCTGAACCTCACCCAGAAAACCTTCGCAGCACGTGACTTTTCGTTACGCTGGGAAGGAACTCCTCCGTTTTCTTCCACCTATGCACGATCCCACATTCCGGCTCCAGCTACCCGGGCTAGCTACTCTTCAACGCTGCACATCAATTCCGATCGCGAACCTCTCCTGCCACCTGTTCCAGCCCCTGCACCGCTGTATCCGGCACCTCTTTCGCGCTCTAGCAGTCGTTTTGCCATCGATACCTATCCTAGCAATGGACTGGGTGGCCTCGGAGGAGGCGGAGGGCTGGGAACAGGCAGCCTGGTTTCGGATCACGAAATTGAGGACATCGTTTTGGATACCCGTTCGGTTGGGCTTGGCTTCAGTATCAGCGGTGGCATAGATCGTGATGCTAACCCCGATCACCTTATTCGAGTCACCGAAATCCTCAAAGACGGAGCTGTTGCTAGGGATGGTCGAGTCCGAATCAACGACGTGATTCTCAAGATCAACAACATTGACGTTGTGAACGTGAAGCATCAACAAGCTGTTGACGCTATCAATCAGGCAGATGGATTCGTACGTTTGGTAGTTAGGCGACCCCGAACGATTCGCAGTTTGTCGCAGTCGCACCTGAACGATGCCTACCTGCGCCGAGAAGAACGAACTTATCAGAGCAGCTACACAACTCCACCTCCAGTCAGATCTCGTAGGTTTTGGGGATGGAAAAAGAAATTGGCTTCGCGATAACGGTTTTTTTATACATTTGGGAAAGTAGATCTGTTAGACCTCAACTTGCCAGTGCGTTTATACAAACTGGCCAGCTTCAATGGGTTCCAATAATTTTTACGGGTCCTTAAACACATTATTGAAAGAAATTGGCTCCAAAGCATTACTTTGGTATTAAAGTCAGTGGAACACTTATGTTTACAATTCCAAGATATTGCTATCTGTGTATGTTGTTCTCTTTCAGGCTCGCTCCACACATTACCAATATCCGTCACTGCTGCTCCACCCCTACCAACATCTTATCTATCGACTCCTGCTCCTGCACCTCCCCCGGCAGGTGCCTCTCTACCTATGACATCGCTCTTCAACACAACATCCATTCTGCCCCCACCATCATTGGGAGCTTCGACGCCTCTGAACCAGTCGTATCAATCCTTCGTCCAGCCAACACCACCGGGCAGACTCATAGATCCTAACGCCACCCTAGGCCTTTACGACCCACGATCCATCATCTTGCAAAAGGGCGACCAGGGATTGGGCTTCAATATTGTTGGCGGAGAAGACAACGAACCAATTTATATTAGCCATGTACTGCCGGGAGGCGTAGCAGATCTATCAGGGAACGTCAGAAAAGGCGACGTCTTGCTGCAAGTTAACGACATCGATTTGAGGACATCAAATCACGCTCAGGCAGCGATGGCACTTCGTGGAGCCATGCCTGGTGCCGTCAGATTGACTCTGCAGTACCGTCCTAGGGAGTTCAGAGACTTTGAAGATAAAGTTGAACGCCTGCGACAGGATATGTACTCAAGGAACGTAATTCTGACAGCAGGTGGGCGATGACCCTGAATCGATTGTTGAACAAGCAAAAAAACTGCCCTTTTTGGTGATTCATCGACTGCAGCCAGACTAATTACTTCTTCATTGTTTTATTTTTTCGCTACTTTTTTTGCAGCGGTAGGTACAAGTTTCTGTTGAAACTTGGATTGACCGTATCATTTCTTATTCCAGTTATCACTCTTTTTTTGTACATTACATTGGTTAATAACTTTTGCCTAGATTGAACCGTAATTTTTTTTAGATAAGGAGACATGAACTGATCCATTTCCTATAACAATTGATTTTTTTATTATTCCTTGTGCAAAAATATTATTGTTGACTGACTATACTACTGCCCTGCCAATCAACGCATAAAAAAACAGAGGTAAACAAAAGTAAATAAATAATGAAAAATGGATAAACAAATGAACATGATGGCAAGTTGTAAGATTTGGCAGATCTTGTATTGATACTTCGACGATATTGAATTGATCTGGTTGTCAGTTTTTTGGCTGCAAAACATAAAAAATACTGATGGCACGAATAAATTTTTTTTGCACTCTTTGGTGCTATGAGAATATATGTAGTAAATAGTTTCGCAAAAGTTGGGAATGGGTACAAAAACCAACCTGCAATCATTCATACAAAGTCGTCATGTCATTTTCTTCTTCATCCGGACGTTCCGATTCATCATCAACACACTCGTCATCAATCGCATCAACCAATCCATACAGCGTGATATCTTTGTCGTAGGCGAAGGGCGGATCGTCAGGTTCTGTCGGGGGAAAAGGGTCGAATTTCAGGACGTCCTTCAGATTAACTTCCTCTTCTTCGTCACCGAAATCCTCGAGTTCAAATGTCTTCATCGCTTCCTCAATGGGCGTAACCGAAGTGATCGTTGGAAAACCCAGAAATGCGTTGAAGTAGTTCAGCACATCTTCGCCAGAACCCTTGGCTTCGTCTGTAACGTCGAAATCGTAATCGGGTGATTCAATGAAGCCCTGGGCCCTAATGGTGACGGGAATCGAGTCATCGTTGTCATTTGGGTCGCGATACCACTCGCCAATGACTTTGAGGAAATCGAAGGTCTCCATGACCTGGTTAAATGTAGTGCACTCCTCAGGCGTCCAATGTAAGCCCTGTAAAAAAATAAAAACAAGGCATAAAATTCTGAAACTCACGTCACAAGGCACCGCATCCCTCAAAGTGACCTTGATAACCCGGGGAGCGTGATTATTCAACTTGGCGTTCATCAAGTAGAGGTCGTCGAAGGTTCTCCATTCTTCGTGCCCAAAGTCCAAAAAGTGCACCTTGCAAATTCTCTTTTTTGAATTCACGGTGACTATTCTGGATCGAGCAAGTTTGGAATTGTTAATCGGGGCCAAGACGTAAGTCTTGGGTTTGAGTTCGTCTTTGATTGGATTTCCAGCGCTAAAAAAACAATTTTTGCATGAACAACTGTCGCTTTCAGGTAAACAACAAACCTAAATAAAAGATCGTCGATGCCGTGATTGACACTTCGAATGTAGAATTCGCTGGGTGTGATGACGCGAACCACCTTTGCATAGATCCAGTCGTACGGATAAAATCGCGGAACCTAGAAAAAATTATATTTGTTTTCCGCCAAACAAGTTAAAAAAATAAAAAATCTACTTTTTGAGGACCAACGATAAGCCTTTTAGGACAGTCTTCCGAGTCGGCGTCATCAACAGGCTGGAACCTTGGAGACAAGCTTCGCTGCCGTTTCGGGACCATTGTGATTTCTTTTCCTTCGAGATTCGACCTATCAAAAAAGTTTGCAAAAGAATCAAAGAAATAATAATTGGAAATCCAATTCAATTCGTTAACAGAGAAATGCAGGATAACATTGCTTTATAAAATCAAAGGCAAATGCAAAAGTTGCATACATAATCAAATGAAGAATATTAGTCGGTTGGAACTTCTTTAGTTCATTTCGAAAATCTGGAAACACGGAATCGAAAAATACGGATCTGAAATTTTCAACAAACAATAAAAATATTTTCAAAAATGAGAGATGCAAAAAAATCGAGCTGATTTCAAAATAATGTTTCCAAAAAAAAGCTAACCTTATGCCGCCCCATACGGAATGTTGCTAACCGACATCATACAAGTAATACATTCAGTGTCTGACTCATCAGCATGCGAATCAATGGGCCAACGTTCGTTAACCGTAGATGCTGCGGTAGATTCACGAAGCAGCTTCTGCTCAATTGTCTTGATTCCAGGAGAACCCTTTTCGCGCGGTGTAAGCTCTTTGACCGGAATCGTATCGGTGATGTCAAATGGCTCTTGTGTTTTAACAACTTTGCAGGTAACAATACCCTCTGACTGGATTATCGATCGGAAATGTGCGCCTTGATTTTCTGTCCACGAAGTTGTGTCGTAAGGGATGAGGTATGGCAGCGACAGACTCAGGTAGAAAGGTGGGTCTTTCAGGTGCCTGAACAACACAGTAATGGGCAATTTTTTTTACAATAAAAAACTTACGTGGAATGAATGTTGTAGACAGAATCCGCCAAAACGCTGCACTGTCCTCCGTGATCGAGGTACCGGATTTTGTAAATGCTTAGCTGGTCCTGAAACTGGCATTTAACTCGCCCCCTCCGTGTTTCCCAACGTACCGATTGTGTGTCGTTGTTTTTGGCTGTCTTCACCTTCAGAATTTCGACTCGATGCCACAGGTAGCCCTTGTCATCGCAAAGTAGCTTTTCGTAAACGCCAAAAACTCGTTCTCCTTTTTTGAGTTCCTGATACCTAAATTTATCATTTTTTTTAAGGAAAAGTATTTAAAGCGCACAAACTCACACAAGCCGTGGCGAAAGTGGATGACAATTGCCTCGAATGCCGTAAAAGTCATCCAAAGCTTTGCACAACTTTTTGAGCGCATTGACGGAGTGTTCAAAGTTTGCAGCATCACTTTTTGAAGTTGTACGGACGACTCGGCCAAAAAAGTGTCGAGGTGTTGAATGCTGAAAAAAATACAGTTTGACACTCAAAAAAAGATAATTTTTTTGAAACGACGTTCAAATGCCCAAAAAAGTTTATTACAACGAAGTTAAAACTTGTTAACGGTAAAACTCACCATATAATCACCCTGCAGAATAGCTGTGATACTGAGGTCATCTTTGTTTGTCCTTTGAACGTATCCCAATTCTTCGAGAGTAGCTAAATCAAAATTGGGAAAAGAATACAGCTTTTTATCCCTGATGCGATTGCACCAAACATCTTCAGTGTCATTCTGATCAGGCCTGCTTTTCTGGATGACAAATTCAACCGGTGAGTCCTTCGTATACCGTTCTTCGCCATCCGCGTCGTAGAGTAGCTGCCTGGATGCATCATGCATGGTAGGACCCCTGACTTGACCTTTACATTCCATTGCAAACTTTTGATTGATCGAAAATCTGTAAAAAAAACTCCGTCAAATTCCAGAAGCAAGTTTCCTACCCGAGATGCTCGAATTCGGTTTGACGTTGTTTTTCGTATATTTCGGCGATATCGTCTTCGTTGAGGACATTCAAAGTAACCCGAGTAAACTCGTTGTCATTGTTGATCAGTTCGACAGTCAGTTGTGGAACGACCCAAACAGCATCTTTGGCGCGGATAACTGTTTTGACCGTATTGACCTCGTCATGAGACCATGATTTCTGAAAAACAACAAAAACGTGAAACATTTAAAATTTACGACAAACGTCACTTTTGCCAACAACGAAGTAACAAATTTAAGCTATAGAATTGCAAGTACCCAAAATAATGTTACATTAGTCCCAACTTACACCATTGATGGGCGTCAGGCTATGCAGAGCCACTCCGATTGCTTGCCAGTGATACGTGCGCAATTCCGCTGGCATTTCTCTGAGGTGATCGTTGCCAGCAACGGTGTATTTGCCATCATCGATGAGGAAAACGAGAACTTTATTGTGTGACAGTTGTCGAAGAATTCTGGCCCGTCCAAGGGTTGTACTACCGATTGGGGCCATGACGTAGTCATTTGGCTCGAAACGGGCCGGGCAATTCAGTTCTGAACTACAAAGCAAGAAGTTGCAGTATAAAAATCAAATGAATGTTTTTTTACAGATAGGGTTACACAGTATGTCTTAAATTTGGATTAAAAACTCACGTAAATTCAATCCGAAGTTGATCAGTGATAGCGGAGAAGAGTTGAATCCATATTTCACTTGGTGAGATGACGTTGAGGACTTTGGCATGATATTGAGCTAGGCACCTAATACGATGTATCTGAAAAGACTTGAACTGTTTTCATACAAAATAAAAATTTAGGGTTTTATTACGATTTTATCAGAATTGAAATTGATGCCAAAATTTTACTAAATTCTTCTGAGTTTTTTGATGTGCAGAAACTTATAACGTGCATATTTTTGTTAAACTCGCATTTTAAAAACAATATGATTAGGCTAAAAAACTCACCTTTTGAGGTCCAACGATCATGCGCTGCACGCCGTCATTTAGCTCAAGGTACGGCGAAGGGGAGCGATTAATAACCATTGTAATCGACTGTTTCTAAGAACAGCGACAGAAAAGAACAGAACCAACCCGATGATGCAGTATCAAAATCGAAATAGGAAAGAGAAAGCAAAACAATCCGGAACCTTCGATGCCCGCTTTTTCTTGAAGCTTATCGCCATTCAACTTTTCAGCAACTCCTGTAGCGATTTTTCTCGCTTTGAGTTGGATTGCGTGCGCGTTTTTTGTGAGTAATACGTTTTTCATGCTTCTTTATCATATTTGTTCTGTCAAAGTAAACAAGGATGTCGACATATTGATATCATTATCGCTTTATCGTGTCAAATGGAATGCAGTTGTACAGGTGTGAACGACTGTAAATGTTTTGTACGAGTGTGTAAAATTCAGTCTTCGTTCATCTTTCCAACCACACAAAAGAAAGCAGAACTGCAATTCACTTTTTGAAACAATGCCATGCATAAAAGCTCGAACATGAACATGATGGGTTCAAAGATCACATCGCATCGCAGCCTGCGATCATGATGCAGTCAGTGTTTGTTCCCTTCTACATGCATGCGCGAAGGTCACCACCAATGCAATGCGCATTTGCAGTGACTTGCATCATCCATGCGAATTCGTTGATGTGTGTTCCGCTATCGAGTTTATTTTCGTTGAAAAGAGTGGTAAACAGAGTATATTATAGGCCACAACAGTCTCATTTAACGTCTAAATGGCTCCGCTAACGTCTTTTATCACCGTGCCGGCGGGTAGTGATTTTCCTATCGAAAATCTGCCTTATGGGATCTTTTCAACGAGTGATAACGTAGGTTTTTTGAATGCCCAAAAATTTTAAATCTGAAGAGAACCGTAAACTGTTAAATATAGATAAAGTCTCACAATATATGTATTGATAAAGCGAAAAAAAACTGAAATATCCTTTTTCCAGCCGAGAAAAAAAGTAGGCGTCGCAATTGGCGATTCTATCCTTGATTTGTCCATTGTCAGCCATCTGTTTACCGGCCCGTATCTTATTGACCACCAAGATGTCTTCCAAGCCGACGCCCTAAACCCCCTCATGGCGCTGCCTCGCTTGGCTTGGGCCGAGGCGCGTGCCAGGATCCAGTCTCTCCTGTCTGCTGACAACCCAGAACTCCGGGACAACACTGCCCTGCTTGCTCGGGCCTTGGTCAAGCAATCCGACGCGGTGCTTCACCTGCCCGCAAAGATTGGCGACTACACTGACTTTTATTCTTCCATCCAGCACGCAACAAACGTCGGCATCATGTTCCGTGGCAAAGACAATGCACTCATGCCGAATTGGAAGTGGCTGCCGGTCGGGTACCATGGTCGTGCCTCCAGTGTCGTTGTGTCTGGAAGCCCGATTCGCCGGCCCTGGGGCCAGACAATCGCCGACGGAACAGAAGCACCGACTTTTCGGCCGTCGAACCTAGTCGATTTTGAACTCGAAATGGCATTTTTCGTCGGCGGGAAATCAAATCCTCTGGGCACGCCAGTGTCGATGGCCGATGCTGAAGACAGAATCTTCGGCATGGTGCTGATGAACGACTGGAGTGCGCGTGACATTCAGAAGTGGGAGTACGTACCTCTCGGTCCATTTTTGGGCAAATCCTTCGGCACGACAATTTCGCCGTGGGTGGTAACGATGGACGCTCTCAGGCCCTTCCTTGTGGCTAACCCCCCACAGGATCCCGCTCCTCTGGCTTACCTCAGGCATGACGATCCGTATTCTATCGACATTCAGCTGTCCGTCGCTATCAAACGTGCGTTTTAGAAAAAAAATAGAAAAAAAATACGCGATAACTTTTTTGTAAACCGAAAACTGAACAAGCTATTTTTTGTTTTAAAAGCTCCATGTACAAGTTTATGGCGGTGTGTTTTCAGCTTCCGATGCCCCCACACACCACGTCGTCAGTAACACCAACTTCCGTCACCTCTACTGGACGCTCAAGCAACAACTAGTGCATCACGCCATCAACGGGTGCAATCTCAATGCAGGCGACCTCCTTGGATCAGGCACAGTTTCCGGACCTGAAGAATCGCAGTTTGGATCGATGCTCGAGCTCTCGTGGCGCGGCACCCGTACCGTCGCGGTCGGCGGCACGCAGACCAGGAAATTCATCCAGGATGACGACGAAGTGTCTATCCGCGGCTTTTCTGACAACGGAAACGTCCGCATCGGTTTCGGCGAATGCAAGGGCGTTCTTTTGCCTGCTCTACCCAAGATTTGAAAGTTGCTCGTTCGTTTCCAATGTGTGGTTTCCGAATAAGAAAAAAATATTTACTTAACAGACCTTCTATTGTCCTTCGCCTTGAAGAAGTGGGGTCAGATCTCGGTCTTCAAGATAGCGATATTCAAATACGAAGGATTCTTTCTTCTTTTGAGTCCATCTCTCAAAATCGAAGTAAACATAGCTGCCTTGTTCGTACTCGTCGGTAATCATCTTGGGCTCTTCGTGGCGCTGGAACCACATCAGGTACTTCGTATGAAAACGCCATGAAAGCTTCTTGAGGGCCTGCGCTGCAAGGAGTTGTGCTTTTGAGCCCTGAAAAAAAAAGTATAAGTAGGTTAAACTTCACTTTTTCGCAAAAAAAACCCACTTCCATGTAGTAGAAGATGAAAAGCAAAGTATCGGGTGTTAGCCTGAGGTAATAGTCAATTGTCTGAAAGATAGGATTCTGCGACTGCGGATAGGACGCATAAGTCTGGAATGGAATCCTTGGTAGCTGAGGACGCTGAGGCTCGCTGTCGAAGCGCGTTGGACGATGCTCGAACGCACGCTGGAGACGATCCATGTGCTGCTTTTGCTCCTGGGATAGCGAAATCGGTCCAAGCGGAGAGACGCCCAACCAGGCGGGAATCGCGGTAATCGACTCGGATTTGGAGTTCTTCTTGCACTGAACAAGTTCTCGAAGTAGCAGGTCGTCTGCAGAGGCTCCGGGTGGAATGGCACCACTCGCAGCAGTGGCCGAAGCAGACGGCCCCGTCAGGAGCGATGGAGTGGTCGTCATCAGCGTCGGGGTAGAGATATTCTGCTCGGATTGTTGACGCTGATGGAGAGCTGCGGCATCGGCAGCAGCCGCCGCTGCGGATTTTGCGGCTGCAGCAGCGGCAGATTTTTCCTAAAAAGCGAAATAATAGTTCTTCGTTGGGTAACGGTATATTTCTAATTACGATAATGTCATATTGTTAATTAGTTTTGTACAAAAACACCAAAAAATTGCAAAAACCTATTTTTTAAATTGCCGTTCATAACTGATTATTTCTAAAAAAAATAACTCACCAACATGATAGATCTCAAAGATCCCGACGGGGGAGCCTGATGAGTGGCAGGCGTGTTCGGAGCTGTAGCGGACATCGGCGGAGGCGGCGAAGCCAATACGGACGCCACAGTATGCTGATCGGGAAGGCTCTTCCCAAAATCAGGCAAATCGACCAAACCAACGGAAAGCAAAGACGGCGCAGGCGATCCAGAGTTCATAGCCGTGGGATTCGCAGAAGCTGCCGCCGCAGCAGCAGCAGCAGCCGCAGCCGCAGCCGCGGACTTTAAGCCAGCCAGAACGCTGCTGTACGGCTTGGTCGGAGGAGGCGTAGGCGCTGCCACCGAATGAGGAGCCGACGTGGCGGATACCGACGACTGCGCCGCAGCAGCAACCGTTGCCGCAATCGGAGACGCCGCAGACACAGCGGTCAACATGACAGGAGGAGAAATTTGGGGCACAGCAGCCGTCGGGGACGTCTGATGTTGTTGCTGAAGCTGTTGCTCGTCCACTGACACGCTGACAGACGAGCCAGAGCCCTTCGGCTGACTTGAGAGCGTTCGCATCAGCTTGGAACCCACAGCTGCCGGAGCACCGGCGTCGGCAGGAGTTGCGGCGCCAATTCCAGTCAACGAGCCGCCAAGCTTGGATTCAGAAGTCGGGGAACCGTTAGAAGATCCACGCTGAGCGTGTTCTTCCCGCTCTTCGTCGACAGAAGTCGTCGTCACGCCGGTGAGTTGCGGGATGAAGTCTACGATGTCCAATTCTTCGTACAAGCCTACAAAATGAAAAATTTGCTCAAAAACAACCGGCTTTGAATGGGCTGCGTAAACAACGTATTTTAAATGCTGGCCTAATTACGTAACAAAAGCACGTGACAGCGCAAAAAAACATTATAAAAAAGAACGAAAAAACACTAATTAGAGATCCATTAGTAAACTTAAAGTTAAAGGACTACACATAATAAAATGTGATAAAACACAAACGACGAAAAAAAATTGGCCAAAAATTGAAAACAGTGAAAACACTCTTCACACTTTAGTGAGGATTGTTTTTTTTTCGTCAAAACCAGAGTTGTCGACCGAGCCAAAATTGCCGAGTCGAGCATTCGAGCCGCTCGGCTCGGCTCGGTGGTCCTCGAGCCGCTCGGCTCGATGCTCGGCTCGGTCGACAACTCTGGTCAAAACCAAAGTGGCAAAATTTCGAAAATAAAAAATAGGACATTTTGTGTTGTGCAACATCCGGTTGATTACAACAACAAACTAAAAAAAATAGTTAACTAACTACAGCAGAGATAATAATATTAACGTACGCCTCTCTCTAAAGACAAGATTTGGCGCGTGCTAACTCAAATAAAAGTTAATTAATGAATTTGCCCCAAAAAGTTAACACAAAACCTATTGCAAAAATTATCAAAATGTTTTACTGATTTCATAAAAACTTACTATAGGGGTCAAAATCCTCCGGATCACCATCAGCATCCGGTGAGAGCGATTCGACGTACGTATCGACAGCCTCGCCAAGGGTGTCAAAAACCTCGCTGGCATCCTTATCGTTATTGGTAACGAGTCTCATGCAAACCTCCAGGTTAGTTGTGTGATAGTTGAGTCGTTCCTTGAACTTATTAAGTTCATCCAGCTTTTTGTTATTTTCGTCCTTGTTTTTACGCTTTCGTCCAACAGCTGTCGAAGCGATGGCTTCCATCTCAACTTCCGTTCTATCGATGGCGTCCTCAATGAGGCGAATCTTTTCCTTCAGCCAATCAATGACCCGGGCTTTTTCCTTCTCCTTCGGATCAAGTTTCTCCTCGGCAGACAGACCCTGCTTGCTGTGGGGCTTTGTTTTGTTCTCGCGTTCAATGTCCTTGAACGCCTCCATCTTGGTTTCGATGAGTCTTCGATACGTTGCCAACTTGTCCTTGTCCTGCAACGAATTGCCTTAGTTTTGGAATTTTAATAAAAATAAATATTTAGAAAGAATACCGTAACAAAAATATGCACGTAAATACGCAACTCGAAAAGTAACTGATATAGACCCAAAATACTGTGTACAGAATCTCATATCCTAACACAAAGCAACAAAAGTTATTGTTGTCAAATGTTATCTTATTTTACAGTTTCAAATTATAGAAATCAATGTCAAACCTTGACTTCCGACGAAATTTGCCAATTCTTGATGTTATCACGCAGTCTTTGAAGCTTTTTAATTTCCCTTTTCAAATCGTCTTGAAATTTATCACGTTGATTTTCGCTGTTAGCTTCGTACATTTTGGTCATGATTTCTTCGAATATCTCGATTCCTTCATCGACCTATAAAAAGAAAATTTTTATAAAATGTGGTGTAAAAAAGCTTGGTAACTAGCCTTTTTGTACGTTTTTTCGACTTCTTGTAAGAGTTTGCGTTTTTCCGCCATGTCAGCCGACTAAAAAAACGTTTGTTGTAGTGTTAATCAGAGGAGAAAACATTAATCAGAGGAAAAAACAAAACAACAAATACGCGAACGTGCAGTGCAGGCAGTCACGTGGAAGCCAGAGATATCTTTTCGCGCCAAAATTGTTTACGTTGTCTATACGGAAACCCTACAAACAGTTATCCGAAAAAACATTGTTGCCAAGCGACAACAATACAAATGGGAAAATATGAAAAGCTAATAAAAACGGGAAAAACTGGGAAACCCAACGCATTCCAGCGTGCAATTCATGGAATGTCGAAAATTAACTGTGATACGTGCACGAATTTTTATGAAAATAAAAAAAACTGCATCATGGTCAAACTAAAAAAACCAAGCAAGCACAACGTTCGTTTTCCTTCTTTTTTTCGCAGAGCTGCAAACAATGCAATAGATTTGGCTTGGCAAACTGTGTCGAATGGGTTGGCATGTGTTGACCTTTTGAGGTTCTTTTTTCTCTGTATGCTCTACTTTTAGCGCTGTCTTTCACTGTAGTTCGATTTTTTTTGTACGCTTGCAGACAATTCGATTTTCAAGCCTTTTGAGGAAGTTTTTATGTATGAAAAAAAAAACTGCGTCGGTCGATGTCAAGAGGTGAAAAATATTAAAACAGATATATATTTTTTTTTTTTTTATCAGTCTTCATTCTTGCACGCCTAGCGGACGGTCGGATTTATTCCGCCTCTCCTGTCCGCGACAGCAGCTTGCGCTCGCGATCGCATTCGGGAAGCAGCGCAAGTGTGAGAATTGAAAGCGCCGTTTGACACCCGGGCTGGCCACCCTGTCAAACGTAGGCTAAAAAAAATGTCTAGATTCCGGCTCAGCGTCGCTACCATCAACGCACGCTCACTGCTGACGGATTTTGAAGAGGCCATTCGCAAAACGCTGACGACGTCGTTCTTTTCTCCCACACTGGCGAAGAACTTCAGGAAATGCTGTCGGATATGGCCATCATCTGCAAGGACGTCGGACTGGAAGTCAACGTCAAGAAGACGCAGTGGATGGTACAGAAATGGCGGGATCAGCGACCTATCTCCTCCGGACTTCTCCTCAAGGACATCGAGGACGATTTCGAGCTCTCCCTCCACTTTACGCTGGGTCGATTCGCTCAACTCGGTGTTCAACAAGACGAAAACCAGACCACAGCAACGATGGGAAGAAGAAATCGCGACCAAAACGAATCGAGACATTTACACCTACGTGGACATCATTTGTGCCTCCTAACATCTGGTCTAATGATAACTAACCACTGAGTAATGGTGAAATAAATAAATAAATAAAATATTTTTTATAAGCCCATTGATTTTATCATTCCAAGTTTAATAAGCTAATTGCCACAATAAAAATACAAATGATCCTTCAAAAACAACAAAAAAAAACGAAATCTCCATTGGCAAAGTGCGACCGACTGAAGCAACACTGTTTCTCACTTCCATACTATCTCTGCTTCATTACTTCAAACGTTACTTTTTGTGATCTCTCGCCTGAATTCTCTGACTGACTCTCTCGCGCTCCCTTCTCTCCGCTTTCCTGCCAAACAAACGATCACCACGAGAATCTTGACACAGTGCGCACGCAGCCGTTGGTAACGTTCAACTATTCGGCTCTTTTTTGATGCGTTTCACCACGAACTAATCAGGTGTGTTTTTTTATCACGCTTTTAATTCATGTATTATTTTTTGTGTTTTCGTAATTACGGGAGTATGAAACGGTCTAGACTTGTGTTGATGGATTATGTAGGGTAGTGGGTTGTTTGGGTCATGCTTTTCTTTTTTGACTAATGACATTTATCGACGTAAAATATATTAGTCGAGTCGTTCCTCTTCGCAGCTTTCACGCCCTCAGGCAATCGACGAGGATGACAGTCACGAATGATTCACAGTCATTGGATTTGGTCCTTTTTTTTGGTCGCTCTGTGTGCGCATATGTTGTTGCGTGTCTGTTTCATTCAAACCAGGGATTCTTTGATATGGTTCGTTAGCTGTGTAATCTTTTTATTGCGTGTGAAATAATTTTAAAACGAGTGTGTGTAGGTTGTTGTAATGGATGTGAGTCCGCTTTCTTAGGGATACATTTTTATTGAAGCGGGGTGGAGGCCTTCACGTCTTGTCTGGCTTAGCTGACGCAGCAGAAAGAAATCACTGATGAGGCGTCGTGGTATACGTGGCTGAGTAACGAAAAAGTTGTTTTTGCTTTTTAAGGATTTTATGGACACAGCGTTTTGATAGATTTTTGAGAGTGAATCGATATTAGTCATTGCCTGAAGGGTAAACTCATTTCTTGCCGCCAGCTTCATTGACTTGGACTATCAAGGTAAATGGCAGTAAGTTGTGCGTAACTTCATTTTTTTACACTTTTTTTTGCCAACTTATTATTTTTTTAACCTTTTCGTGCTGTTTGTGCGTACCAATTGTTTTTAAATGAATTCTGTTTTATGTTCGAAGATTACTTTTACAAGCTCCCCACGAACGCTCCTAAAAAAGCTAACCATGCTTGCATATTCTATTTTGATATTTTCCCCATCTGTTTTCCCCATAGCAGTAAATTACAATTGTATACATCTAACGACAAAAAAAGTGTTTAACCCTTACGCTGACACAGTGTCGAGTGAATTGTCATCTGCATCCACCCCTATCCTTTGCTTTTTTTGTGTTGGGTTCTTTTTCTCCGGAGAATTAAAGATTTGTCATTTGTGAGTCTCAGAAGGGTGTTTTTAAATATTTCCACAGTGCATCCAGCATCCTACGGCGTGAATATTTTTTTATCTATTCATGGATTGGCTAACTGGTTAGTTGACACATGAGAAGAGTAAAGAAAAGAAGTAAGTACGCGTTGGCTGACTGACCCTGTAGGATTTATGTGTTTTTTTTGTCGCATTTGCACATGTGTTTTGCTGTTAACTGCACTCAGTAGTTTGAAGTGAAATTGATGCTTTTGCTTTTGGGGATTCCTATTTTTTTTGCGACGACCAAATTCTGCGACAACTATCGGGGGATATCTGGCGATTTATCTGCTTCAAAGGTACATTAAAGCTGATTTCACCGCGACTGCGCATGTTCACTTGGCGACGCCAATAAAAACAAAAAAAAAGATCAAGGTATTATAGAAATCAATTTTGTCAAACAAACTTGAGTTAGATGTCAAGCCTATGTGTGCGGGTGTTCACTATTTGTGCGATGTTTATGTTGTTTTTTTTTAACAAGCACGATAATGTTTAGCTCACGAAAATGTGTCATTCTAGCGAAACATAATTTGTGAAGCGGGGTGGAGGCCTTCACGTCTTCATGCATGGTTTTCTGTGCGCAAACTATGACACACCTAACAAACTTTTCGTGGATGCGATCGCATGTGTTCGTCTGTACGAACAAACAAAATGCAATACCTTGCTTGGCGTTGAATTTGATCGTCACTGAACTGTCGTTCTGTCCATTTTTCAAACCTTTTTGCATTTTGCGTGTTTTTTGAAACTGTCCAATATTTATATAGCGTGCATTGATTATTTTTTTTTTAAATTATATAAGAAGCGTTTTCAATTGTGCATTTTTTAGACCCTAGCACTAACCCAATTTTTTTGTACGCGTATAGTATTTATCAACTTCACTTAACTTTGTATCTACGCGCGCTACAACCAACATTTTCTACATCGCAACAGAAAATCACGTTATAAGTGTTTGCAATTTGTTCATGAAAGCTAAGAAGTAAACATATTAGTTTTTTTCGACTTTCCAAAAAAGTTAAAATTGCAGATCACGGCGGAAAATTATACATTAAGCAGAAAAAGAGCTACACAATTGTCATTGTTATCGTGTTTTAACAGCACATCGAGTGAGGAAAGAGGAATTGAAAAAGGATCCCCTCGCACACCCCCTCCCCGGCCCCCGCACCCAATGTCGTCGAGTCACACCGATCGGCTACTACAACGTCAACATCATCAACGCAGTTATATTTTTTATAGTCAGCTCCAACAACCGCTGACTGCTTCCAACGACGCGCGAATCGATGTTTGGAAATTCGTCGACACAACAAATGACACCACAGCAGTCTACCGACTGTAATCACGACAAAAAGGGGCTTTGTAGCAAGTGAGTTGGGGCGAGGTACAAAACTGTTTTGAAAGGGCAATCAAAAACGGACAGAAGATGCCGTGGAGGGAATGCGAGCACATGCGTCGTTTGGCAAACAACGGATACAAACAATAGTTTTTTAGTTGGAGATCGTTGTGGAAGTCAAAAGTTGCGTGTTCTTAACATGACGGAATTTTTTTGCTTATCATGTGCTACCGTTTTTTTAGATGCGTTCTCCGTGATACGTTCAATTTGTCATTTGAAAACGAAGAAGGCGGCACAAGTTTGGGTAGGAGGAGCAACACAACAACGATCCTGTCTTTCGATCAACTCTTGCAACTCGACTCAAAGCTACCTCCTAGATTTTTGCCCTCGGATGACTTAGCGCCACCGCCGCTGCATCTCAATGGAAAAGAACAACATGGGGAGACTGAAATTAGTTTTGGAGAGGTATATTTTTTTAATGCTGCCGAAATTATTTATTTATTTTGTAAGGATTTCAACAACATGTAACACTAAACGTTTTTAGGATAGTCTGACAACGTTCTCCATAGCCGAACCGTCGACCATTGCAGATCTGAACGGCGACACCTCGGCCTCAGAAGCCATCGATGGTCTGTCGACGTACACGTCACTCTCCACGATCCAGAATCTTGAATCTAGAAACACGGATGACAACGCGAATGGACACATACCTTCAGTGGTTTGCAACGCGACACTGGAGCTGATGAGATCCAACACGCTACTACTTAGATTTTTTGAAAGCTCACTTTTCAACGTCACCAATGCCATTCAGTATCTCTTTCAAACTAAAGAATTCAGTGTGCTCTCTTATTTGGGTGAGTTTTGGAGGAGAACTGGGGTTTCTCGGCGGTGAAAAAAATATTGTGTTACAAGTCCAGGGCCCATAAAACTTGTTTGTAAAATTTCGAAATGCCGTACTTTTTTTAGAATTTCCTGATACTATGTTATTGGAATGTAAATTTTTTAAGCAGGACAAATTGGTTTTATGAACAAATAAAACTGTTTGATAAAAAAAAGAGCTGTCGTTTTTGCCTGACAATCAACAATTTTTAATTGCATACAATTGTATACAATTTTTATTAAAATATAACTTGTTTGCTTTGCTAACTATAAAAAGTTTTATTCGTCTGTTTAGGTACGCGTCTCTTTCAATTCCAAGACACGGATGTTGATTTCTTTCTCCCGCAACTAGTCACAATGTATATAAACTTGCCATCCGTCGCCCAGGTACTTCATCCCTTCATTCTCCATCGGTTTGTTTGATGTTTTTTATAACTAGGACCTGCCGAACAACTGTTTTTTTGACAAACTTGTATTAAGAAAATTTTTTAGTCAATTTTTTTATTTAAAATATTTACAAATTAAAATTTGATATAAAAATATTGTTAGGTGTTCAAAAAGTCCTCTTTTCGCACTGGAATGCTTCTGGCTCCTCGAAGCCTACGGAGCTTTTGAAGCGCGAAAATCGAAACCCCACGGCTATCAGCTCTACCAGACAATTCTCTGTGATTACCTTCATGAGACCCCCAACGTCGCTGTAAGTGGTCCTGGCGCTAGTATCGTTGCCGTTGCAAAGTTACCACACAGCCAGTCTGACGCCAAGATGATTGAGAACCGTCATCTCGCTTCTGCGACTACGGCAGGATCCAATGGACTCCTGCATGCTGCTTCCCACGCAAACATGAGAAGATCTGACAGCACGGCTTCTGTGAGGTCAAGTGTTGCTTCTGGGGACTTGGCGACTGGAAAGGCGTTTGATGACCCTTATTGTGGTGTAGAAGCCGCTCATGTGCCATCTGCCAGGCCCCAAATAGAATTCGTGAAGGCTCTGATGGACGTGGGCAACCGACTGAAGGAGATCCCCCTCAAGGCGGACAAGAGCCATCGCTTGGTTTACGAACTTTTTATGCTGAACCTCAACCTCCCAGCGAAAGTCTGTATACCCCTGTTTGCGTCTACCTTTTGTCACTTTGTGGTCCGGATTCCGCACACGTCGGGCTGCGTCCTAAACTCCAAGGATAAAGCGCCCTACTGCATCTACGTCGAAGTCGTCGAGGTCGACACCCCGGCCGCCGAGCTGCCGGAAAAGATGAAAGAGGGTGATTCCGAATTTCATCGACGCATCCGGAGCCCGTCGGTCACTCTTGCGGACACCAAAACTGTAAATTCGAGGTCCTTCGATGTTCTCAGGGTGGGAGTGCCAGATCCGCCAGTTATACTCCCTCCGGTCGACCAGGACGACGACGACCAGCTGACTCAGTTTGACAAGCTGTTTATTGAAGACATCAGCGGGGGAAGCAGCGTTGGAGGTAGCAGGATCAACGAAGAATCAGCGTCCCAGGTGTCTATTGACTCGTTTGAAGACGCTGCCAGCACGACTTCAGGTTTGTTGATGGGATAAAAGTGGTTTGCCGCTTTGAGTTTTTTGGATCGGATTTTTTTGGGGTTTCAAGGTGAAATTACAATTTTAATCACGGGTCATACAAACACGTTGTTTTTAGCAACTACAAAATCTCTACCACCACCGACATGCATCCGCGTAGATCCTGCGCCTGCACCTATTCTCAAGGAAGCAAAATCATCCTCTGGTATCTTGAACCCCGGGGAAATCAGGCAAAGGCTCATTGAACTGAAGAAGAGGCGACGGAAAAAGCTTGAGCACTGCCCTGATGATCCCTCTGCGTCGGCGATGAGCGAGCCGTGGGAAGAAAAACTCATCAGGATACGGGAATCTTCCCCCTACGGCAGATTACCCGGGTGGAGGCTGCTGCCTGTCATTATCAAGACCGGTGACGACCTCAGACAGGAACTACTGGCATATCAGTTGCTCACCACGCTTCAGGTTTGTCTTTTCCACGTTTCCGTAGTGGTTTTGCATTTAACTGTATTTATGGCTTTTGCAACGGGATTCTATAGTCTGGGTCCTTGGGGCGCAGTGTCATGAACCAGCGGCGTCTCCGGTTCGAATCCAAGATCAAATTACTTCTCGCCAAATCATCTGGCTTGGAGTGTCGCAAACTTGGAATATCAAAAAATCACCAAGCGTCGAAGGAATTGGTCTGGGTGCCCACCACGGCATCCTCACCTCAAGACATCGATGTACAGAAAATGTTTTTAAAAAAAAATAGCTTGACGTTTCACATACTTTTTTATCAATCAAACTTTAGAACATCTGGCAAGAAGAAAATCTACCACTTTACTTGCACCCCTACAAAATCCTGGTATACTCTCATGATTCGGGCATGATAGAGCCCATTCTCAACGCTGTCTCACTCCACCAGCTCAAGAAGAACCTCGTCGCGAGTCCCTCCTTGGACGACGCAGATCAGCCGTATCCGCCCACGCTGCTGTCACACTTCCTCATCAACTATGGATCTAGGTTGTCCGAAAACTTCCGCAAAGCCCAGATGAACTTTATTCATTCGTGTGCTGCGTACTCGCTTGCTTGCTACTTTTTGCAGGTCAAAGATCGGTAAGAAACATTTATGTGATCAAAAACACTATGTTTTATGAACAACTGAATCGCTCTTTTGGAACTGGTTTTAAATTTAAAGTTTTTTATAAAACATTTTTAGCCACAATGGAAACATCATGTTAGACGCCGAGGGCCACCTCATTCACATCGACTTCGGCTATATCCTGTCGATCTCTCCCCGAAACCTCGGTTTTGAGACTTCTCCCTTCAAGCTAACCCAGGAACTCATAGACGTCATGGGTGGCATGAGGGCAGAGTCGTTCGAGTACTTCAAGTCACTCATGCTCCAGGGCCTCCTGGCTGCCAGAAAGCATAGCGAACGACTCCTCAACATTGTCGACATCATGATGATCAGTGGCTCCCAGCTGCCTTGCTTCCGGGGAGGTGCAAGCGTCGTTCGACAACTCAAGGACCGATTTCATCTGTCGTATACTGAAAAGCAGCTTCAAGCACTTGTTGATGGCATGGTGGAGAATAGCAGGGATTCGCTGACCACCAGGCTGTACGACAATTTTCAGTACTACACTAATGGGATTTTTTGAGGTAAAGTTTTGAGGAGTTTGGGGAGTAAAACGTTTCAAAATATAAATATAAATTTAGCTTTTTTTGACAAAACACTGTGGGATAAATCACAAATTCAACAATTTTCTAATAAGTTTTGAATGTATTAATTTTTAGGGTCGTAGATTAGCCGGGAAAATTTGTTGGAATGACCGCACGGAGCGACAACTTCTCCTGCTTGTTTCGATGAGGCCAGCCCATAATTTTCACTTACAGTGGCGACATGAATAGATTGCAACACTGCTCTCCAGTATCTTTTTCTACAATTCAAATGAAATAAACGCAAAAAAAGCCAACGACAAAACTGCATACACATATGACAAGCTCTTTTTTGTTTCTGAATTGTATACATTGGTAATGTACAATAGGATGAACAGACACGGTTTTTTTTTAACTGACGACTAAGTAAGGACACATACCTTTGTTATCGTGCGGGATATGTTTTGATTCTTATATTGTGGACACAAAATGTTGTGAATCGATAAAATTACTGTTTCATGCAACGAGACTAATTTTTACAGCGCTAAAAAAATGCAAAAAATTCCAAGGTCAAATTATGCCACAAACTTGGAATTTAAAAAAATCAAGCATCGAAGGTTGTCGATAAACAGATTTTGATAGTTTTTTTGGCATCAAAGGCAAAAAAAGCACCACTTGCAAGAATTTTTAAATTTCTGAAAAAAAGTTTTTTTGTCTATTTCGAAGTAACTTATAAATTTTATCAAGAAAGAGCGCGCTGCTCCATAACAAGTTGCAAAAATTACCGGTTTGCATTCATTCTGTCTTGTCTGTATCAAGAATTATTATTTTCACTTATGAATTTTCTTGCGGAATTCCACGAAAATATGACAAAGTTGATATTTTTCGTGGAATAAAGTTGATAGGTTGCTCTAATTTTCACACTGGATGGTGCATCTTGCGCTGTGCCCGCCGGTGTTCCAATCCGTGACGCACATTCTTTTTCTCCGCCGAGGAAAAAACAAAAAAATAAGAATCATATCCGAGAATTTGGCAACATGCGGACAAAACAGAAAATAAAACTCAAAACGGCAAATGGGTCGAAAAATATAGATAAAATTGATTTTTATTTCATTTCATTTATTTACCGCTAGGGACATAGACATACATACATAGACATAAGATAAAATAGATATTATATTAAAATATCAAATTTAAACCATTGATAAATAAGAATATTTGATGCCGAAAAATGCCTTTAGACTGCCCTGCTATGACATTGTTTTTGTGATAAAAATGATTTTATTTTGTGAACAATCTTTTTGTCAAAAAACCAGTTTTAAAATTAATAATTGAAAATTCAGAAAACTGATACTTAATTGAGCGCATTACCCAGTTCTTCAAATTTTAATAATTTTTACCCTAAGGCGAAATCGCGAAACAATCCCGCCCCGCTGCGTTCTCGATCAGACTCCCTATATAACCCCTTCCTCGTCATTTGAATCGACCACACCGTCTCCGACATGATCAAGGCAGCGGCATACACCGGCGTTGGGGCTTCGGCCTTCGGCATTGCCACTCTCTTCTTCTTCAGCTACCTCATCCAGAGCGAAATCTCGATCGTCAAGGACGAGCTCCGCGACACCGCCGACGTCTTCCGCGTCGAAGCTGACGAACTCTGGCGCGATATGGTTCGTATGGGAGCTGCCAGCCGTCACCGCCGTCAGTCTGGCTACGGTGGTTACGGCGCAGTACCCCCTCCCGCCTCGGAGTCGGCCTACCCCGGTGGCCCCCAGCCCGGCAACCCTCCTCCTCACCCGTCTTTCCCCAACCACCCGAACCAGCCTTCTTCGTTCGGCCCCGCCCCTCCCCAGCCAACCGTTGGCGTGCCACCTCAGTTCAACACCGGCGCCAACACCCAGCCCCCAGTCGGCCCCGGCAAGTGCTCGTGCGGCACCGTGGAGAACAACTGCCCCGCTGGTCCCCCTGGCCCTAAGGGCGAAGCTGGTCACGATGGTCCCGAAGGCATTCCCGGTATCGATGGTCTTCCTGGCGTTGACGCCGAAGACGCAGAAGCCCAGACCCAGCAGTACGACGGCTGCTTCACCTGCCCCGCCGGCCCAGTTGGTCCTCCCGGACCCCCCGGCCGTCCCGGAGCCCGCGGTATGCGTGGTGCCCGTGGCCAGCCCGGTGTTCCCGGCCGCGACGGTCAGCCCGGCTTCCCCGGCTCTCTTGGCCCCGAGGGTCCCGTCGGTCAGCCCGGTGAACAGGGCCCCACAGGCACTGCCGGTGACGATGCAGATCACCCCATCGGACTCAAAGGTCTCCCTGGTAACCCCGGCCCCGCCGGTGAGGTCGGTGACGCTGGACCCCCCGGCGAAGAAGGACCCCTCGGCATCGCAGGCCTTGAAGGCGAGCGCGGAGCTCCCGGACAGAACGGCGAAAACGGCGCCAACGGCGAACCCGGCGAAGAAGGCGAAGCCGGAGAACCCGGCCAAGACAGCGAATACTGCGAGTGCCCCAAGCGCAACCAGGGTGTCGCTGCTGCTGCTCCCGCCGGCGGATACCGTCGACGACTCTAAGCACCAAGCCACTCTACGTACCCTACTTGGAGCGTTATGCTTGGTCATTCACGTCTGCACAACAAGATCCAAATGACACGTTGAGTAATCTTGCAAGTATGCTTCAATAAATTATCGTTATCAAACTGTGGCGTCACTGAGAGATGACATTACTGTAAATTAACTCTTAGCGCAAAAAAATGCACTTGACAAAAAAGTTTCATGAAAAAAACTGTATAACCTACGAATGTAAACACAAATTTATTATAATAAATTATTATAATAACTCATATATGAGTGAATGCAAACGAAACTGAGAAATCAACAAATGCTGCAATGACATAGTTCAAAAATTAAAAATTTTAACATCGTAAATTTAACAAAATCCAAAAAAAAATTAACCAAGTTGTCTCTTCGCTGGGCAGTTCTTCGAAAAGTGACCCTTGGACCGGCACTGGAAGCAGACGACATCAGCCAGACGAGCCCTGGGCCCGCGGGCAATAAGACGCCAACAATCAGCCGATCCGTGATCCCATCGGTGACAGATGTAGCACGGCTTCTTCGGGATACCGGGTTGTCTGGAAGCAAAAGCCATGCTCACCTGATAAAAATCCTTGCATTCAGGTACATGCAGACAGAAGCCGCAGAAGTAGGCCCAGCAGAAGAAACGCCGGCGATGGAACTGCTTGCAGGCCGGACCGAGGGGACAGAAGCCACGCTCGTACCACTGGCAGTTGCGTACACGCATCTCGGAGGCGACGTGGTGGTTACGGCATTTCGAGTCTTTGCAGCGACGAAATTTTGTGTAGAAAAAACAGTCAGACATTTTTCCGTAGAAAAAAGGGGAAATTGGGGTAAATAAAAAAAATCAGCAAAAAAGCGCGAACGCACGGCGTTGAAAGATCGCCATGATTTCAGACAAAGTGTTTATATTCCTGCTCAGATGGGCATCAAGACTTTCAGGTAAGTTCTATTCATTTGTGTTCCTCAAATAGTGTAACAAACATAACTGTACAACGTAATAAAAATGAATACAAGGTGAGTTTAGTAGACAGGTCCGTTGAGGCAGTAGAGTTGATCAAAGCCTGCGAGGGTGTTTCCCGCGGTGTCGGCTGCTTCCCACTGGGCGTCGTCGTTGCAGTTGAGCGTGATGACGATGAGGCGTTCGGGCTTGGACTGGAGGAGGTAGATGTATGGTGATCCACCGACAGGGACGTCCTGCGAGATCGGAGTAGTCGTTTCGGTGCTTTCGTCGCAGTAGATCGGCGCGTCGGCCGCAAGCTCTCCGCAGTCACCGGAGCCGTCGACGTAGAAAACGTTTTCCTCGGCGGCGTCAGCTGCGAGCGGAGCAAATATTTTGGAGCTGGACGTAGAAGACCGAACATAGGTGAATCGCTCAATCCCGACGGAAACGTTGGACCCGACTTGCTGGGAAGGACTTGCGTAACAGTACAACACGGCCTGCCCACAGTTCTGGACTCCGCGGTAGATCATCTCGTAGAAGAGGTCCGATTTTCCGCACGTGAAACCTGTAGACAGGGAGTGGGGGTCGCAGCCGTAGTTCAGGATGGGACAGTGCATGCACTCTGAAACGGACGGGGGATTGAGAGGGTAAACCGGGAAGCTGATGTCTGATAATTTAGAAAAAAATTGCAGACTTCGGAATTCAGTTTTTGAAAATTCATAAAACTGTTCTACTATTTGATGCGAAAAAAAATTTCATTGCCCATTTTTGAGTTAATCACAGCTGTTTCAAAAAAATCAATCAGCAATGATTTGAGATAAAACATACTTAAAAAATGATGCCATTAACCCCCAATGTTTTCATAAAAAACCTACTTTGAGGATATCTGGCCTGCGCCTGAAGGATGGCATTTTGTACGCCCGAATTGGCAGCATTGCAGGCGGATGACAACGGGATGAGGTAGAAGAGGATAGTGACGACGACAACGCGGAGGACAACACGAAGACAACCTGACATGATTGATGACAGCGACAGAAAATCACGACGAATGCCGGGTTAACAGGCGACTGGCCGGTCTTTTATGCACATACGTTGTTTGTTATCGTGTTTTGCGGTAGGAGATGAGGTGAGGGCACGAAGGGTAGGAAGGAGCGGTTGTTTTTGACTCCTTTTCCCGCTTTTTTGAAAATATCTGTTTTTTGTTGGCGATCTTTGTACTTCAACTTTGCAGCAGACAAAGCAAAGATAGCAATATTTATTTTTTGAGATGATCGATTTTCTCCGGAGATTGTTCACTGAGCATGCATCAAACTGCATTATAATTTTCCAATTTTGTTTTCAAAAAAAATTATCAAAACGACATCTTTTGTTTATTAAACAAAAAAACTACTTGGATAATAAAAACCCTGCCATCGGCGGCGGGACGAGGAAAAACATGTTGGTAGATTTGAACCACAAGTTTATCCATCTGTTTTCTTTTTTTTTTGTTTCTGGTATTCATTCACAATCATTTCCTTGTTTAATGATTTACTTCAATTTATTTGACATTATTCCATTATCACGCGCTACAAAAAGAACTTCCGGGAGAGTTCCCGAGTAGGTAAAGTAGTAGGTGTAGTCCATTCAGTTCACAAAGTAAAAAAACTTGTAAACAGCCTTTAGTAAAATTTTCATTCAAAATTTTCATTCAACTAAAACTATCATTCAACTAAGCCTTAATCGAAATAAATTGATAGTAAATAGACTTATTTGGGTTGTTAACTGGTTGAAAAGCTACTCGAAATCAGTTTGAAAAAAGCTCTTGGGTCTACTATACTTCAGCCCCCCATCGATTGCGACAACGCCGCCTTGGGTTTTTTTTAGAGCACAGCCCCCATAGGAGTTTGATTATCCGTATGGAATAGCCCCCCATCTCATTTTTTGCACCCAGGAGTTTGATTATACATACAGAAGGGCCCCCAGGTGTTTTGGTGTGGAGGTGTTTGAAAATTTGTATGAACTGCTTCCCATAGGAGTTTGATTATCCGTATGGAATAGCCCCCCACTTCATTTTTTGCACGCAAGCATTTGATTATACATGGGTGTTGGGGGGCTATTGTATAGCTATAACAACCCTCAAATTTGCTAAATCTTATCCCTGAATTTTTGCGTAAAAATTTGTATTCGTTGGACAGTCGTTGTTTTTGTTTCCTATCTGTCGTCGATGCGGTAAAACCATGAGACTGTACAAAAATTCGTCTGCTGCGAATGACTGCTGGGTATGTTTTTTGTGTTTATGGAAATTATGGGAGGCCAATGTAGCGCTACAACAGTCCCCCATTTGATGTGGGGGGGGCCTGTTGTAGCGCTACAATGGCCCCCACGTTGTATTTGAGAATATTTGTCTAAAAATGCATTCTGGGTGGAAAAAACTATTACGGTATAATATTTTGTCTTGGAACAAGACCTAAAATTATGGGGGGCTGTTGTAGCGCTACAACAGTCCCCCATTTGATGTGGGGGTCTGTTGTAGCGCTACAATAGCCCCCCATTTAATCTGGGGGACTGTTATAGCGCTACAACAACCCCCCATATTTGAAAATTTGAATGAAAATAATTTGTATGGGGGGCTGTATTCTAAAATATCACGTGGGCTTATTTTTCAACGTGATGGGGGCTCAAAGTATAGTAGCGCCACGGCCGTATGGAACGACCCCATTTTCTCCTTAAACACGATTTCCGTATGAAAAAGCCCCCCACAGATGGGGGGCTCTATCATACGGATTTCCGAACTCATGTCGTCATTGATTTAAGGTGAAATGGGGGGCCAAAGTCCGAGCATGGGGGGTCAAAAGTCAGTGGGGGGCTGAAGTATAGTAGACCCTAAAAAATAAATCCCGTAGTTGTAATGTTTGTTTTTTTACCGAAGAATGTGTACTGTTTTTATACCCGGCTAACTAAGTGTGCTTGGATTAACCTTTAGAACAGCCACGCAAACAATACGTCTGTGTTTTGACTCAAAATGTTTTTGAGCAAAATTTATCTTCTACAGAGTCTAAAACGGAGAAATTTTGACATGACATAAAAAGTAGTTTATGTTTTCTAGTAAAAAAATACAAAAAGTCATTTTTATATGCATTTTGAAAATATAGGCCCATAGGTCCAGTCCGGGTTCGGTTAAGGGGGCTTTGCATATTTTGTGTACTATTTTTTTCCAAACGCAAAATCACAAAAACGAATTTGTATTGTATTGGTCATTAAAAAAAATATTTCACCCCATAAATCTTGCATAAAATGCAACGACCGAAAGAAGCATTTGTTATTGCAGCGATAACTGTGCTTTCGAACCAATAACCATAAATGTGTGCAAAGCGGAAATCTAAAATCTACGATGGGGTAACTGTGTTATTTGTTTGTTTTTTTATCGAGACGTTGAATAGGTTGGGAAAGAACGAACAGATGCACAGCTAGATTGGCGTGCGTTTGAGTTTTTTTAGATCTAGCGTCGTGCGTTTTGGTTTTATAGTTGCTTCCTTATAACGTGTTTTTTTGTACGATTTTACTTACAATTAGATTTTGTTTTGAATGAAAAACTGAACAAGCCTAAAGCCTAAGCTTAAGCCTTGTTTGAAATTTATTTTGATGTATATGGGCCAAGCGTCAAACAATTTTTTTACAGAACGACAATTCAAATGATAAAAATAACCATACCACGTGTTAGTAATTACGGGACATTTGGTGCAGCCGTTACAGGAATCTACAATGTGGCGTCAAATGTCCCCGGAGGATAGGTAATGTGGATGTCAGAAGTTTATCCAACAGTCGAATTCGTCGAAATGTTTTGTCTCCATGATTACCCATAAGAAGGCCATGATTAATGCACAATAGGTTCCCGTTTAGGAAGTATTTTGCCGGAATTGTCTACAAGTTTGTCTGATACATTTTTTGACATAGTAGCAAAACGGACACAGAACTAAAAAAACCAGGCGTTGAATTTCACCTGAAAGTTTGAACCATTTTTGATCAAGGTCGAAGTTAAAGACGAAGTTCAGAATGAACACGCTTTTTTTGCTGCTTTGGGTTTGGTTAGGCCACTGTGTCAAATGGAATTTTTTTTTAATTTCTACGTGCCGCACATCGATTAATGTAAAATAAAAATGTAGAACGTTTGTTACAATACAAAAAATACAAAAGCTGAACTTTTTTCAAAACCAGAATATTTTCACTTTATATTTATTTAGCTTGTACATTTATTCAGTTATAAAAGGAGCGGGATGTATTGTGTTTCAAAAATAGAACAATCAGCTAATGTGCAGCGGATGTACGCGTATAATCCTTGCCTACGCATTTCTGTGTACAAAAACTTTGATTTTGTAACAAAAAAACGGTAATTGCTCAAATTTACAAAGTTTTTGTTCTTTGAAATTTTTTTCTAATGCGGGAAAAAGTTGTGTTTCGTTTTGAGACACAAATTTCAAGAATAAGCGACCATAAATTACTGTACTTGCAAATAAATCCTGCTATAAAAAAATGTTCACCGTGTGCAGTCGCTTTATGCTTTTTTTGTTCATCAAAACCTTCTCGGAACAACACTTTTACAGGTATGGGTAACGAGTCACGTGGTACATTAATTGCATACAGCTGATTGGATTAGTCATGACAATTTGGTTTTCACATACAACTTTTTACAACTCACATGACGGCTTTGTGGTCGGTTGTCGTTGGTTTATGAGATGCTAACATAATACTAAGAGGTCCATGCTTGGGCATGGATCTTTTTCAATGAACCGTCGCACTGTCATACGCAGGCGATATTCTTCAAACCGGGCACCCTACGGGTCAGGGGGTTGCGTGCAGGGTGGCGAAGAGGGGATTCCCATGAGAAAAATCCCGGGAATTATCCCGGGATTCCCATCTATCACGGGATAATTCCCCATGGAATTTTGAAAATGCGCGATCCCGCCTAAAATAACGCCGTTATTTTAAGCAGGCACGTGTTTTTTTTTCTTTCCAATAAGGAAAATTATTTTATTTTCATTGTTAATTATATTACATTAATAAAATAAGTGCGTTTTGGATATCTTTTTTGTATGAACATGTACTTTTTTAAACGTACCAAAAAATATCCCCGGGGACTCCCATGGGACTCCCATGGGAATCCCATGGGATAACTCCCCTATTTCTAATTCCCATGGGAGTTTCGCCACCCTGGTTGCGTGTGAGGTGAAATGACTTTTCTCCCGCCCACCAGTCTTTTTTTGCACCTTCTAAGACGAAAAAAGAAGGTTATAAATCATCGGCTTAATGCGACAAAAATTGTTGGAACTGTTAGGCTCACTTAAAAAAATGGTTTTTTTGTAAACAGAAAACACGCTACGTAGCCAGCTTGTCAGTCGCATCGGTGTTGTTTTCTTCTTGGAAGACAGGAAATGATCTTAATTTTCTAGGAAATTTATTTTTGGTTTCATTTCATTTATTTACCGCCTCGGACATACAATAAGTTACAAGGATGGAGAGTCAGCTTGTTGTCCGATTCGTGGTTTTCAGCAAATCTGAGGCTATTTTATTTATTTTTTTTTTTTGGTTTACGAAACGTTTTCATTGGCATCGCGTACTGATGAAACGATGTTTAAAATAACTACATTGATACCAGTAGCATCTGAAAATTCCTAAATTTTTACCTTTCAGGGCGTCATTCTTCAGTATTTTTGACCCAAACATAAATCCGATAAAATATATGTCATCTGATCCAACGAATATTTTTACCTAGTTTTGCTTAACCCTGCAAAAATAATAGTAGATAAAAAATTAGAAACGACATTTGCAAAAAAAAAACAAAATTATTTTTGGATGCCTTTTCTGATTGATATCAAACCAAGTCGTAAATTTTCGGATGAATTTGGTGCAAAAATGGCAGCGTGTGTTTTTGTCATTGTCTCACATTCGTTTCTGTATACGTTGATGCATATTTATAACTTTTAGGTTCAAAAACTTAGATATGCCATTAAGTTGGATTCACTGTTGATGATGTCTCGTACATACTAAAAACTTAAACAAAAAAGGTTTAAAACAACTTTTTTTGACAATTCTAGAATTTATGGCATCAAAATTCTTTTTTTTCAAAAATTGAATTTTCATACAGTTCCGCGTTTCAGTTACTCGTACGCCGTCGATATAATCCTATTGTCTTTGACTGATCTTGTTTCTAATCCCCTTCGGGCAAGTAAGCCGTAATAAACTTTTTAATAATTACATACCGTATTTCGTGTCTTTTCATTATTTAAAAAATTGTCATTGGTTCATAGTCTAGACTTTCCCCCGCATTCCCTGTTCCCCGACGGCCTGTTAATGACCATCGGGTCAGGTGCCCCTCCTCCTTTTTTGTTTTCCAACTCGACTCGACTCGTCGACGTAATGAAGCTTAATTTTGTTTGTTAACTACTATTAAAGCGAAAAGAACAGGCTTTTGGTAAATATTTGGTGCACACAATTGTGACGATTCTAATGTGTCAAGGCATTGTCGTCGGATGCGCTTAGAAGCTTCCTCCTTCGCTTTTATTGCTATATGATAAATAGTGTCTAAATACATCCAAGTCATTCAGTCACTCACGTCCGACGCAATTTATTGCATTCGCAAGTAAGTAATAGACGCTTGATAAATTTTTTTGGCAGACCAAGGAAAATGGTTAGATAGTCGCTAGCTGATTAATGGTGAATTCGTTATACTCCTGTTTTTTTGATTGTTTGCTTGAATGCAAAATGGTTTTTGTAATATGGAATGCTTGTCCATAAATTTTTATCACACTTTTATTGGGTAGGCATTTTTTGTATTCAAAATTGTGCGTTTAGGGCTAAACACTTCAGTCTACTTCTTTACTTTACTTTACTCTATTACTCTTACTCGTGCATAATTACTCAATACAAAATTAAAGAGATAGTGATGAGTATCGAGATTGCACGAAGAGGGCGCCGTCAATCGTAGCTACCTGCGCCACGTCGTAGTCCTTAGCAGGAAGGCCGCAAAGTCGTCGATCCAACGCCTCGGATTCTTTACTTTAGTCTATCATTAATGTAAGCAATGCTGTCGTTCTAGAACTACAGCATTGCATCACACAGATGCCGTAGTTTCTAACGATTTTCATGACCTCATTTTTGTTTTTTTCTAGCAAAAATGATTCAAAGAATAGATGAAGTCACGGTTGATCAAAATTCTAAACATCGTTGCCTTATTTAAATCATTACTTTTTTTTATCGAATAATTTTAAATATGTTTCAAAAAGACTCGGTTTCAGAAAAAAAACGTAGTAAATACTGTAGATCAAATTACAAAAGTTTAACTTTTTTTATTTTCATTCGGATGAGTTAAACGTAAAAAAATTTGTCATCAGTTGTTTTTGCAAATTTTTTCATAACTTCGATTTTGACAACTAACTTCGATTTTTGCAATTGAATAAATATAACGTATTTTTGTCATAATGCTGATAAAATCGTTCGAAAGTGTTTTTCGTGTCCTCTGGCAAAGTCTGGCAACGCCACAGTTGCTTCAGAGCCTTCGAAAGCCCCGTTTACGTCATTTTTTTTAATATTGGGAAAATCGAAGTCAGTTGGAAAAATCGAAGTCATGAAAAAATTGCAAAAATCGATGTTGTAAAAATCGAAGTTGCAAAATTCGAAGTAGTGTCACTAAACCCTCTTTTAAACTGGCAGTCAAAAATGTTTTCTCTGAAGTCATAAACTAACCATTAAAAATTTGTGTTTTTGAAAAGTAATTTCCCATGCGTACATGCTTCTGCAAGACTCATGGAACTAAAAAAATAAGTATATAATAAAAAAAAAAAATAAAATAAAATAAATAAATAAATAAACATCTGGTCTAATGATAACTAACCACTGAGTAATGGTGAAATAAATAAATAAAATAAATAAAAAAAAAAATAAGGATATACGATTATATTTTGTTAAAAATGTATGTTTTTGTTTTAAATTCAAAACTGATATTACAAAAGCTTATCAAACTTTTTTTTATTTTATTAAAATATTAGAATAATTAGTATGCGTTTTTCAGCGTCTGATGTCCAAAAAGGACAGTCTTTTACTGTTTAATTTAATGAGGTCAGCAAGGTGTTTGTTAAATTTTTTAGCCGGAAAACGCTAATCGAAACATTTAACACACAACCTGCTAACCCCATTGAATTGAAAAAAAACGTGCGCAGTGTATTAAGTTTGATAAGCTCTTGTAAAATCAGTTTTCAATTTAAAAGTGAAAATATTTACAAGCGAACTAAACACAACTTGCAATTTTCAACAAGCTATAATCGACAAAAAAAGGATTTTGGGCGACGTAAAAATTATTTTGTACGCACTTTTTGTAGATGAAAAAAAGATCAGCTGATTTCTTCCAATTTTCGGAGCCAAATTGGGTGATTTTTTTGCAATGCACCTTCTGCATCCGGAGACATATTTAACTCACATATGCAAGTGATCGCGATTTTTTAATCTTATCAGCACGAATGTGATCAAAAATAGGCCACTTTTAGACGGCTGTAACGAAGCTCAAAATAAATACTATTTTTCGCAAAAGGCATGAAAACGTTTGCAGAAATGTGCTTAATCGACAGAAAACAAAAACTGAAAAAATCACATTGGTTTGCTTTTTTTTGCCACGAGCGCAAACTCTTATTAGCCTGCTATGTATTTGTCGCGCGCACTCATTAGCAGCGCAGCCGCGCCTGTGTCCTAAGCAAATCGTTTTCGCGACAGGGACACAATTTCGTGCCACAAACCGCCGTTGTTTGTACAAAAACTTGCGCACACAACATTGTGTCCACCACGCCTGTAATCACATCGCTTATCCAGAGTTGTTCGATGCTCACCAAATTGCTCCTGCTCACTGCTCGCTCCTGCTCAACTCACGAGCGCGAAAAATCGGAGAGCTCAATGAGCATGAGCAGAGCGAGCACGAAAAATTGAATTGCTCAAAGAGCGCGAGCAGAGCGAGCAAGAGAAATTTTTAAAATGAGCACTGCTTGGGGGTATCTCCAAGCAGTATACGGTCTTTATTTTAGTGAGGGACTAAATTCGTGGCTCAAACTTCACTTTTTTTGTGTGAGCCATGTTCGCTCATTGCTCGCTCTTGAGCAGAGGATCTGAAAATAAAAGAGCGCGAGCGGAGCGAGCGCAAATATTTTAGGAACTCAAAGAGCATAAGCAGAGCGAGCACGGAAAATTGAATTGCTCAAAGAGCGCGAGAAGAGCGAGCGCTGAAAATTGTCTAATTAAACAACTCTGCGCTTATCCAAGGTATTGCATTTTGTTCCTCAGCACGGACAGACACAGCGATCGCATTCAGTGGCACACGAAAAATGTGTCGTTTTCCATGCGCCGTCATTCACCACACTTTATGGTACGTCCTAGCTAGGCAACATTCATGTACCGAAACGAGCAAATCTTACAATGAGAGGAGAGCGCGATGCAAGCAAACGACTTTGTGTCCATTTTTACTGGATATACGATGTGATTCCAGGCGTTTGGTGGTCACAATGCTGTGTGCGCAAGTTTTTGTACAAACAACGGTGGTTTGTGGCACAAAATTGTGTCCCTGTCGCGAAAACGATTTGCTTAGGACACAGGCGCGTCTGCTGCGCAAGCTTAATGGAGACACCTTATTGTGCTGCGATCGCTTTCACCGTCTGTGCCAAAGAAACAAAATGCAATACCTTGCGCTTATCGAGTAAAAAAGGACACAAAGTCGTTTGCAAGCATCGCGCCCTCCTCTCATTGTAAGCTTTGCTCATTTATGTACACGAATGTTGCCTAGCTAGGACACACCATAAAGTGTGTGAATGACAGCGCATGGAAAACAACACACTGAATGCGATCGCTGTGTCTGTCCGTGCTGAAGAACAAAATGCAATACCTTGATCCAGCGCGCTAAAGCGAAAGCTAAATGAGACAGAAATGCAGGGCTCACTCAGATATACTGTGCTGTGCATTGCGCAACTTGCTTTAAAATCGTTAAAATTAAATAAATTGAACGATTTTAAGAAAAAAAAATTCGGGTTTGGGGGTCAGGTTTTTCAGGTAACACGCTCGAACCCGAAAATTCCGGGTTTCGGATCGGGTTACCCGAATTTTTCGAGTTCTGATTCGAGTTCGGGTCGGGTAAGCCGATATTTTCAGGTTCGGGTTTGGGTTCGGGTCAGGTAACTCGAAATTTTCGGGTTCGTTATCGGGTTGGGGTCGGGTAATGCAAAAAATTTCCGAACCCGACAATGTGCGCAAGCAGTGCCGACCAGGTAGATGAAGCCGTCTCTGCCAAGTTGGAGGTGTGAAAAAACGCTTGCAGGGCGCGATAAAGCTTGCGTTCATTGGAATGCGACAACTTTAACCTACTTTCTGCAATTCAAAATCTGACCATTTTTATTATTTTTTTCTTAAAAGAACAATCATTTTTCCGAAACAAATATTTTAACCGTACGAAGTTTAATACTTTAAATTTTTAAATCATAAATTTATACATTTTTTAACTGTAATGAAGAATGACGTCTATTTTTTTCACACGTCAAAAAAGTTTTTCAACATGAGTGTTCTTCAAACTGTTGTCAACTTTTTTGGTAGACTGCCTGAATGAGTGATATGAATGACAATTCGTAACACTTCTCTCTTTACCGAGAACAAGAACCAAACATTGGGATCTGCATGTGTAGTCCGTCTTTGTAATTAGATTACTCCCTCCCCCTCTTTGCTTTCCTTCACGCTAACTATAGAGGGACACGTTCCCCGGGGTACCCGGCCATCGTTTATGTCTGTCTACACAAAGTCATGTTAGTCTCAAATTTAAAAGTTCAAAAAAAATGGAAGAGTTATAGTACATATCACTGAGAGGAGTTGTGCGTAAACGGACAATGAGGGAGGGGGCGATTGGGGTGTCATTCGACCATTTTTTCCGCTTTCCGGGCTGAATCCCGAAAACAACACAAAATGAATTACGTAAGAAAATAGGTTCCTGTCTGTTGGCTTTTGGCGTAGAGCGTACTGCGTCATTGGGTCTATCGTTGCCTAAGGCTTAGAATCTAAAGTTCTAACAACAACACTAGGGGATGCAAAATGCAATGCTCGCATTAGGAATGAATCTTTGCGAAAAAACGTGTTGTGACAGTACAATTGGTTTATCTGCGTACATCGCTATCGTATGAGTACAAAAAAGCTAATCCTTATGATTTTGGATTTTGGTTTCTTCGAATGATATAAATAGGAGACGGAGGAGTCCAGTATTTGACGATTGTTTTTGTTTTTTTTTTGCGAGGAAATATTCCTAAGACTTACCTATGCAAGTTATTGTTGTATTTGTTTGCGATCGAATCTGAAAAAAAAATATTGAGAAATACAATTTTTTGTTTTGTTTTGCACTTCACATTTGCTAACCCATTTTTTACCTGCCAAACTCGACTTTTTCTTATTTTTTTCTATAATCACAGAATCCATTAAGATTTAATCTAGGGGGGGGGGAAATACCCACGCCTTTCTTGTTACCCATAACCCGGGTGCCAGTGTTTGTTGGCACGCGTCATCTGACTCCGCTGTCCTACCAAGTATGATGTGATAACCGTAAAGAAGGGTGAAAAAACTTGTCAGTATGACGAATCGCTTGGTTTGAGTGGGTTGGTACTCTGTCCTCTGCAGACGCATTGCCTTCTAAGTAAGAACTTGGTTTTCTTAATCTCATTTTATTCACTTTACGGCAAAACGAGCAGATTTTCGACACGTCAGGGGAAAAATGAATGTCTTGATGTCAGTCAAGCCTATAACTAAATTTGGATTTACCGCTCAAAAAAGAACAGCTAATCCAAAGCTTGGAAGTGGCTTAGAAATGAAATGGTATTTTGTGGGATAAAGTAATACTTCTACTTCCTTTTCCCGCCTGCTTTTAACTCCCTCTTAGTACACTAAATACCTTATAAGACAATTAGTGTACTAAATAGGAGGGAGTTATTATGATATTCATTTTGAAATTAGAGCGTTTGAGCTACTTTTTGTTTAACTGTTTGAATATGATTTTTACTGTTATTAGGCTTCCGTCAATCGCACGTACCGTTGATGTAAGATAACCTACATTTTGACATCTTTGGCAAAATCAAAAAAAAAAGTTTTTTATGTAACGTGCAGTAATTAATTAAAAAATTTTTAACATAAAATATTGTCATTTCTTTGTTTTTTATAGAGGGATACCGGAAAGGCTTTTTTAAAAGCGGTATTAAAATACTGTATTCCGCAAAAGACAAAATGGGAGTAACAAAGAATTACAATACTTTGGTATACTGAGAGTTTGTCCATCAGAAGCAAAAAAAACGGATAACACATTTATGTTGATTCTTTAGCTTATTTTATCGGACAGTTTTATATTTTACCATGAAACTTGTAAGTAAATATTGTAACCGAAGGATATTCGCTTTATATCCTCACCGGGAAAAACAGGAAACAAAAAGGAAGCAACAATAACTACTACACTTGTTTTTGTCAAAAAATTAACCACTGGTAGAAAAATATGTCTATCGAAATTAATATCAAGTTGCTTACCCAAGACTGAGTGAGTTCTGTTTTTTTTTCTACAATTCCCAAAAGAGTCAACACCCAGGCTAGCAAATATAGTATATATTTATTTTTATCCGAACTGGGATCATGTATGAAAAATTGCATTTCATGAGTTTGGAGAATGTTTTTGGCGGCCTTTCCAGACGTTTTATCTTTGTCTATTCGTCTACAGAAATAAAAAATGTGAATTAAGCAAAAAAGTTTTTTAGCTTATCGATCAAAGAACAACCGGGTTTTTTTGGAAAATTGATAAAATCGTACTTCGGTGAAAAAACCCCAGTTTAAACAAAAAAACGGCTTAACCATGTCCGGTGTCTTTTTTATTCTATCACAATAATACGCTAAAGATAACAACCTGAAAAGGAAAGGAAGTAGAAAACTTTTTTACACTGAAAAAAATTATGTCAGGAAAAACAGCCAAATTTGGCTGTTTTTGTGCTATTTCCAAAAACGACAGTTTTCTCTGACACATTTCTGGCTGTTAAAACTGACACATTTGGCCACAAAAACTGACAAATGGGTTTTTCCCGCGCTTTTTCGTTGCCCTGCTTTTTGCCATTGATTACCCCCTATTGTGCCATTCAAACCGTAGTTTACATCATAATTTATCATTATCAAGCAAATAATCAACAAAAAAGCATACACAAAAAATCAGCGGAATTTGTCGTTCTTGCGGAGCCGTTTGCTCGTCTGTTTCTGTTCTGGAGTGTCACCGTGTTAGGCCAGAGCTTGCAGTAGCCGTTGTCGAGTTCATCATGTCTTCGCCGTCAACGTCGATTTCACCGCTGCCCCTTGACCGTTGATGAAGCCGATTGGGCCTAAAAATCAAGAAAATTAGCTCGGTTTTCAATTTTTTTCCAAAAACTTACATTTTGCATGCAGGCAAGAGTGTATGAAGGCTATGTGAAGTAATCTGAAAGCTTGGAAGAATTACTGAATACAAAATAAAACCCCAGCCATTTTTTATCAAAAAATTTGATGCCAACTGCCCTTCAATCATTTTTCACCTTTTTTTGCAATTGTGAAGCCAAATCTTGGCACCCCAGCTGTCGCAGCGCAATCCTACCTAACAATTTGCAGAACTCTCATGGCACAATCGCATAAAAGGGAAAAAAATGATTAAAACTTGGTTGGTATACAAAAAATAGTGAAACCGCCCCAAAACTTGGAAACATTTAAAAACCTACGTCAGTGGAGGAAGGTTCGCTCGGATAAGGGTGCCGGTAGGTTGTACATGCTTGGAGGGTGTCGCCGGAAGAGTCTGAAACAAAACCAAAACAATTCACGCTAAAAAAACAACAATTACAACACGAACGAGAAAAAAAGAACATAGACAAAAAAAGAACAAAGTTGGGCTGATCAAGCCGAGCGCTGCGACGCAACATTCGTGTTGAGACTCCTCAACAACGGAAAAGTCGCAGAACGCGCTATTTGTAAAATTAATTGGACGAAATTTATTTCTAAATTCGAAAACTTAGGTTTTTGAATAGATATTTGTAAATTTTTTGTTGTAACAAAATAGAATCACGTATTGTCGTTCGAACTGGGCTACTGGCGTTTTTCAAAATTTTCATTTTTGACAAAATTAAAGGAGGTGTACTAGAAAATTCATTACTCGGTAAAAAATAAAGTTACGCATGCAGTTAAAAATGAATGCGAAGCGCAACAAAATTTTCTATCCAGTAAAAATATGCACATGATTCATAATAATTTTCAAATGCCTGAGAAACTCAAACTTCCAAAAAATTTTCCTGAAATATGAATTTTCAAAACTTTTTCGAAGCGTAATCCAAAAACTAAAATCGGCATCGCATTCTACAGTATCTTTTACATCTGTAGTGATTGTGTCAGAATTTTATATTTTTTCCGCGCGCGAGTGCAAATTTTCTTCTCAACCTCCCTTTTTTTGTTGTGCAAGCACCAAAATTTTTCAAAGTAGGGTTCGGTAAAAAAATCGGCATGGATCGCGTTTGAAATGCATTTACGCGAAAAGTTAGGGTCCGGGGCAGAAATGAACGCTGAAGCGAATGGCGTACTCCGTTTTTTAAATTGAGTTCTAAAAAGTTCCGAAAACCTAATTTTTCTCAGAAAATTCATTTTTTTCAAAACTTCTAAGGTGATAAGGTACAGATTTTTATTCAAAATCAGTTAGAGAATTTTGTTCCGCTTCAGAATTGCTTTTGTTTGCCTTCCTAGCTCATTTTGTTTATGCGCTGCGATTTTTCTACCATACCTCCTTCGATTTTGTCAATTTTGAACGAATTAAAAAAAAGAATTATGTCAGCATAAAGAACGCCCCTGAAACTGTCTGTAAACAAAATTTCATAAAAAAAAATGAATTTTGGGCTGAGTTACATTTTTTTCTAATTTGGTGCGAAATCCACATCTTCAAAATGCATTGACTCGCGCGCGCAACATGCGAAAGCCTCGGCAGTCTGGTGCGCTTTGGAACTCTGGACAAAAGTCGGTTGAATTAAATTTATTTAAAAAATTCAAAACAATGAGCGTTTATTGTCTATTGTCTTTCTTTTTTTAGTACAAATAGAATCGAGCATCGTCTTTCAAATGAGGCGATTCCCGTTTTGCAAAGTTGGCATTTGTGACAAATTTGAGTAGGGTGTACTAGAAAAATCATATTTATGTACATAATAAAGATCGAAACTCAATCCAAAATGCATTCGACGCGCAACAAAATTTTCTTTCTAACGATTATATTTAGTCCTACCCTAATGATTAGGCAAGTGCAAGAAAAAATTAAATTTTTGAAACAAAAATTTTGTTTCGAAAATTTCGAAACATTTTCAAAACCGGATCAAAAAACGAATATCAAAATTAGATTCCGCAGCATCTTTTACGTCTAAGGGCGGTGTTTCAGAATTTTTTCTCTTTCCGACGCGCCGGTGTATAATTTCTCCTGAACCCTACTTTTTTTGAGTTCCAGGCAACAAAAATTTTCAAAGTAGGGTTCGGCAAAAAAATCGACAAACGGCGCGTTTGTTATGCATTTTTTTGACAATTTAGGCTCAGGGGTAAAAATGAACGCAGAATACAATGGTGCTATCAGTTTTGTGACTCGGGTTCTAAAAAGTTTCGAAAACCTAATTTTTTTTCGGAAATTTCAATTTTTTCAAAACTTTCAAAGTGACAAGGTGTATATTTTTTTTCAAAATTAGTTAGAGAATTTTATTGCGCTTCAGAATTGCTGTCCCCCACATTTTTAGCTCTTCTGGTTCACTCACAACGATTTTTTTACCATACCTCCCTCAAATTCGACAATTTTGGCCGATTTCGGCAATCAAAATTGTTCGAACATTTGTATTTTTGCTTGCCAAAAAACTAGAAATGCCGAATACAATAGAAAAACACCATTAAAAAAATTTTCGTATTGCGGGACTCGAACCGCACACCCTCAGCTTCGCAGTCCTACCCCCTACCAGCATCGCTATTTTGGAAAAAGCTGGGCTTTTTTTCATTTTCGCCGCGGCTGAAACCAGATGCCTTATCTCCTATCATTTTCACCCAAAGATGATAAATCCACTTTTTAAACGATGCTGGGAACACAAGAAAACATTTGCATATGCAGAATGCCACATAAAACCCTCAACAACCCAGTTTGAAAAACTGAGCTTTTGAAATATGTCAGTTTTTCCTGACAAGAAAATGGCTGTTTTGAAAACAGCCAAAATTTGGCTGTTTTTTTGTACAAAAAGTGTCAGTTTTGAAAACTGACATAAAAATTTTTTCTCAGTGTATATGTATGCGTAATTCGAAATGACATGTCATATCTATCTCATTTCAAACATACCGTAAAAAAGTGAGTATACTAGTTGTGTTTAGCTCATCACGCATGTTGCTAGGTCGGAGACGACCAAATTCAATTCTTCTTTTTTTTTAGTTTGATGAGTACCCGCCCTCCTGCTCCTGCTATTCTTCCTCTTTCAAGATGTTTATGGAAACTGGAAAATATTATTGTGAATTTTTTTGCGGCAGATGATTAGTGGTATCACGCGACGGTGGCAGTGTTGACTTTTGGCCCCTACACATTGGCGCCTATGAATTTCAAATTACATTTTTTTTTGTGTTTTTCATTACGTTTAGGTTACGATATATTTGTGTTCGAGTAACATTTCCCTTTTCGTTCCTTCAGCGAAGGTTTTTTGTACAGCAGTTTTTTTGTATTTCGTCCGAATTTTTTGAACCCGTTTATAAAAGCTTACCAGACCACTTTTTGTAAAAAAAATGAACCCGAATGTACATATGTATCTGTTTTTTTGCATTACATTTTTATGGAAAACCGATACATTTTTTTCAAACAAACAATCACGTTTAATTTATTGCTAGTTCTGTTGTTATGCCAATGGTTTGTGCCAAAAAATGTTTTTTACCTCGTTTATGACAAAACAATCTGGAAGTGTCGTGCTGTCTCATTCTGCGTGACTCGCATGCTCTTCCAAATATGAATATTAAAAATTCAAACCTTTTTACAGCTTTGACACTCACTTACAATCACCCACTCGCGATATGGCTATATCGAGTTCAACAGTCTTCAAAATGTTATCCCTGATCACGGCTGTATCTGTACTGACGGCAACGGTACAGGCAATGCCATACATGCGATGGGGTCCCTATTCAAGATTTACCCTGCCCCAATCAGTACTTATCATGTCACCACAGGGTCAACGCATGCTACCTAGCCGTCAGATACGTGCACTAGATAATCTTGATGGTGAAGACTTTGGCCTTAAAAAGCGTGCTCTAGACAACCTTGATGGAAACGATTTTGGACTCAAGAAAAGAGCCCTTGATAACCTTGATGGCGAAGACTTCGGACTCAAGAAACGCGCCCTGGATAACCTTGAGGGTGAAGATTTTGGACTTAAAAAGCGCGCACTCGACAACCTTGATGGTGAAGATTTCGGACTGAAAAAGCGTGCTCTAGACAATCTTGAAGGCGAAGACTTTGGCCTTAGGAAACGTTCGGGTAAGACTTTTTGATTTTACAAACTAACTATAACAACATTTTTAGTTTAGATTCCGGCCTTGCCAACGGCGTTCGTGCAACAAAGAACAACAAGTTGATGTTTTACAACAGAATGATACGTGCTCTTGACCAACTCGACGGTGCAGATTTCAGTATCCTTCCCACAGAAGAAAAATATCTAAAAATTTAATTTTTTTGTTTAAATTTTAATTCAACCTTGTGATGATTCTCAACCAACTCCTCAACATTCCAGTCACCTCTGCTAAATATATTTGTTGATCTCGTTCAAAATTTATTCCTTTTCTCACAACGACAACCATCAACTTACCACTAGGGACATTTTCCTTGCTCTATCATCTCTTTGCCGCCGTTGCCGCCAACCGTATCATTCTGGCTAATCGCGCATTCATCTGCGCGTGTCCACTTATTTTTTTCTTGTTCTGGCAACGTTTTGAATAACAATATCATCAAAGTTTTGCTGGACTAATGATGTGTCAATTTCGTATGTATTGCTCGATAAAATTGGTCACAGTTATGAAAGTTTGTTGTTGTAAATAATATAATTTAAATAAATCAGAGCAGTGTTATGCAAACAGATTTTTCAACTGTACTGATGTAATGAAATTTTCACTGCTTCAAAATCTACAAGGTGCCATTGATAAAGCAAAAAACATATGAGTACTCATTAGGCTCAGTTAAATGCTAAGAAGAGTTGTTAACCAAGCCAAGCATGCTTTTGACATCAAAAACTCTCTTTCCCCGATTTTTGTAATTTTTTAGGCTCGACTCGGTTCGGTGATTTTTGATGTGCATGGTCATCAAAAATAAGAAATACAAAATCTAAACGAAGAAATGCAATCCATTTTAAAATATTCTAGAATAAAATAAAATTATTCACATGTCACAACATTGCTACACAATTTAAATCTCCTAACATCTGGTCTAATGCTAACTAACCACTGAATAACAGTGAAATAAATAAATAAACAAACATAATTTAAGTAACAATGTCTTGCTGGATGCAGGAAGCATGTATTTATCAATTTTATTTCCAATTGAGTTATGAATTGTCACAGCTATGTCACAGGTATAACAATAAACAAAGTTTCAAGCAGTACTCAACATAATTTCCATGTAAAAACCAATGTTCATATGGGCCATCAGGGCCATCAGATCGAGTGCGTGACAAATAACATTTAAACAGAATGATGTACTGGTAAAAGGTAAACAAAAACGTACATCGCTTGCATTGTTTATATATGGTGCATTCCATGTTACGGTATTCAATGATACCTGGATTCAAAAAATAGACTGTTCTGTTTGACCAGACTGATGATGACTCGGTGTGCTTGTTTTGTTTCCCCCCTGAAATTGTTCGTGCCTAGTATAAAAGCCGCCCTCAGTTAGAGAGCAATCATCATTTTCTACGCTTGTAACCCAAAAATGTTTGAATCTAACCAGAATCTGTGTTTATTCATTTGTTTGACGCTTCTGGCTTCCGAGGCTGCCACGCAGTGTGCAACTGGCGAAACGTCGAGCGGTCCCTGCGTTGGAGGTGTCTGTCCTGTGGGAACGTGTAACACTACGGCAGATGTCTGCTGCGCAACGGCGGCAACTAATTCAAGCTGCGTGAGCAACGCGACTAATTGCGCGGCACTGTCCTATCTTTGCACCAACTCGTTGTACCTATCGCTGATGACGACGTACTGCCCTGCGACGTGCGGCTTTTGCAATACGACGTCGACAACGAACTCGACTTGTCTTGATCTGGTCAACAGCTCAACGGGAGTCTCAGATTGTCCGAGTCTAGCTTATCTGTGCAACAACACGGCGTACTACACACTCATGACTCAGCAGTGTCCTAAAACATGCAATCGTTGCTCGTCTTCTTCGTCAAGTGAGATGAATCTGAATTGACATCATTCTGTAATATGATAATTCCAGATTGCACAGATACTGCTTCAAACTGTGCATCTATGTCATCATACTGCAATAATACGTAAGATTTGATGCATTTTACGGCATATAAAACAGATTTAGGATCTACTACACCCTCATGACCCAAAATTGCGCGGCTACCTGTGGCCGATGCACCTCGTCGTCATCGTCATCAACCTGCGTCGATCTAGTCAACAGCGCGACGGGAGTCTCGGACTGCTCCAGTCGAGCTTATCTGTGCAACAACACGGTGTACTATACGCTAATGACTCAGCAGTGCCCTAGAACATGCAATCGGTGTTCCTCTGGGTGATTTTGATTCCAATTCGATGATCATGACAAAGAATAAAGGAGTTGCATTAAAATTGTTGTAAGAAAAAAATATCGTTCATAAAGAAAAATAACCGTACTCAAAACCCGAATAAAACAAAACCCCCAGCTTTCTCATCGTAAAAAAGAGCGCACCGCACAGCTCGCATTCATGCATCTTTTCATCCTTGGAAGGATCTCAAAGCGAAAAAAATCGGCTTCTCCACCGCTTTTTACGCGTGTTTTATGCTCTGTTTGTTTTCCTTTATCTATTTTTTTGGTTGTATTTAGTGCTCCCTTCATCCTTGTCATCCTAAATTCTATTTTTTTCACCTGAAGGCTATCCATCCCGACAGACATTACATTTTGACTGTCTGGTTGTTGTTGTCTTGAACCGTTGGTTTTCTTTTTGCGTGTTTTTGACAATTTTCAACATCTATCGTTTTCAGACAAGCTGCAAACCATCTCATGTCCCTGGAAAGCCTCCTAGATGACGTCGACGATCTTCTCGGTGCCGATGACGACGGAGATGCAGGAATTGATGAGGCGCTGATTGGCGATGACCTCCTTGACGATGACTTGCTGGATGATGACGACACGAAGGTGCTTGAGGTTAGTTGGAATTAACTGTTGTTTTTCAATGGTATCTCAAAGTGTTAATTTTGGTGATTTTGGTGCTTACAACTGTTATAAGCTCGAATTTGTGCTTATGAGCCTAAAACACGAAGTTTTTATAAAGAATGAATTTTGAAGAGGAGTTGCGTTATTTATTTATTTTATCATTACTCAGTGGCAGGGTGGCGAAACTCCCATGGGAATTAGAAATAGGGGAATTATCCCATGGGATTCTCATGGGAGTCCCCGGGGTTATTTTTTGGTACACTTAAAAAAGTACATATTCATACAAAAAAGATATCCAAAAACACACTTATTTTATTAATGTATTAAATTTAACAATGAAAATAAAATCATTTCCCTAATTTGAAAGAAAAAAGCACGCTCCTGCGTAAAATAACGGTGATATTTTAGGCGGGATCGCGCATTTTCAAAATTCCGTGGGGAATTTTCCCGTGATAGATGGGAATCCCGGGATAATTCCCGGGATATTTCCCATGGGAATCCCCTCTTCGCCACCCTGCTCAGTGGTTAGTTATCATTAGACCAGATGTTAGGATTACGTTATAAATTTTTTATTTATTTTTGATAATTTTATTTTAGGTGCCCCAACAAAGCAACGGTGGTAGTAATTCGACACACGCCACTCCTCCAGTCAAGCTTGAAGAGTCTCCTGTCGATTTGAAGTCCTCAAATGACGCTCACAAAACTCCACCGCCTGACTCCCCAGCTGCTCCTGTAAAATCCATCCCGACCACAAGCCATGAAGTCGAGGAACTGGACTACGACGACGACCTTGACGAGTCCATCGATTCCGACGCTCGAATTCGTCGCGAAGACAAATTCGCGTCAGAACGCAACGAAGGAGCCAAACCGACAACCGGTAAGAATGGTGATGTTACAGGTGGTACAGGCAATGAAGGCGGTAGCTGTTCCGGTCGAGGAGGGTACTACAAACGTGGAAATATCAATCGTGGATCATATGGGACCAATCGTCGTGGAAATCTACCTCGTGGAGGTATGTTGCCTATTTTTGCAAAAAGTTTATGTATTTCGCTTTTTTAGACTACCGGAACCAAGGCTATCATCAAGGCGACGTTCGCCCAATCATGTCGACAAATCTGGGGATGTTTTCCGGTCCAATGCCGCCGTTCAGCGTGCCGCCACCGGGCTATGGTTTTCCTCCACCGGCTTTTAATCCTGCGTTTCCACCACCTCCAATTGGGGTACCCGGAGCCGGTTCTGGACCCATAGCTCACCCAGCTTTGGGATGGGATCGCGCCGTCGAGGATTTTGTAAAGAAGAATGAAGTCGGAACAATGAAACGTCGCCGGTCAAGGTCTCGGACCCGTTCTCGGTCATACAGCTCGTCTTCCAGCTGCTCAACTTGCTCGTCGTATTCCACTTCATCGGAATCGGACTACAGAAGATCCAGTTCCCCAGTGGATGCTCGTTCGGCGAACAGGGTAGGTTCGCCTGTTTAACTTTAAACCTATTCAATTTGACATTTTTTAGCAATCAAGGCACAAACGTCCGTCTCCCTCTCCAGCTGAAGTCCAGAAGGTAGCAAAGGAATGCGCAGAAGCGGTAGGCGTTGACGCGGAGTACATCAAGCAAATGGAGGCCCAGAAAAAATTGCGAGACGAACTTCTCCGTAAAAAAGCCCAACGTTTTGGCTGCGTGACGAGTGGATCGGAAAATGCTTCAGATTCTTCCACCCCGGCGCCTGCAACTTCTACAAGCGCAAACACGACGCTGTCACCGGTTCGCGAACAGCGAAAGAAGTCTCACGACCGGCACCGGTCTTCGACGCGTCGTCGTACCAGCCGAGATCACAGTGGAGACTCCGGACGCCGCCATCGCCACAGAACTCACCACCATCGGAAGTCGACGCACAAGAAACATCGCTCAAGAACACCGAGCCCAACTGCTAGTTCTGTTGCGGGTTTGGTCGTTCCTTCTGGGTTCGTCCTACCCCAAGGCGGTGTTCTTGGTATCTCACCGGTCATCGGAGGCGTTGTCTTGCCACCACCGGTCTCCATCCAGCAGGGCGGTCTGCCTATGGGAATCATACAGCAGCCTTCGCAGAATGCCCAACAGCAACCCAGGCCACCGGTGCCTGCGCAACCTCTGCCCGCTATCCGTACGGTTTCTACGACTGCGATATCCAACAAAAATGCCTTTAAAACCATCAAAGACGAGCGACCACTTGGTTTGTCAGAAAAGGACGTTAAACCACGTCTTGTCGTCATCGTATCCAATCTAGGATATCTACCGGATGCTGCGCGGAAGATAAAACTCTTTGCCGCTTCCGTAGGCAATACCAAGGTTTGTGACGTGATTCGGAGTTTATTTTTCTTTTACGACATGCAGCCGTAACCGTGGTAATGTATTTTTACTGTTGTTGTTTTTTGTGTATTGAATTGTTAAGTTTTATCATGCTAGCTATGATTTTGCAAAATGAAAAAGGGCGAAAACAGAAAAAAAATGCCCGTAGGAAATTAGGACCTTATTAGTTAGTTCTCCCCCCCTGGCCCCAACTTGCATTGTGCTGTATTTCCCGGTTGTTTAGTTATCTGGTGTGTATTTTTTGAATTACGGTGTAATTGGCCCCTCTAGCGTTCATTAGTGTTATGTATCAATTGAACTGAACTTGAATTTATAATCCTGAATCCACCGGTTCCTTCCTGCGCCATACACACGACCAAAAAAATACGATGGTTGAATGACTTTTCAGAAAGTATGGCAAAGTAGTGATGATACTGTATCAATTGTATTTGAAAAAGTTGCTGATTCACAGATCTTCGCTGACCGATATCATAAGTGAGTTTTTTTGGCCCGGGAACTTAAAAAAAATATTTTTTATTATCTTTCAGCCAAATAATATCCGGTCGACCGTTGCAAATTGCCCTTCATAAGAAATACTTTACGACAACGCAGTTTAACGAAATTGTGTCGTTGTGATCTGCCTGACTGACTGGCGTGATTCAATGCATGAAGCATCCAACTTCTTCTCCTGTGTACCTCCACTTCTACACTTTGTCGATTCTTTCTATCTACACGCAGTAACGGTGCGGCTTCCAATACTATTTACCCTCAATGCGTAATCCACCTATAGTTCTACCGTAAATATTCTGTTTTTCTGTTCTCTGATATTTTTTTTCGGTTTTTGAAACAGATAATTATCATAATTTATGTACTTTTTATTATTCTTGTACACCACCAAAATGGGTCAATATTTTTTATGATTTTTTGTCGTTCTTTGAGTACGTTTTTGAACTAAAATAATGGGCTGAATTCGTACGGTACAACAATAGTGAACTCAATGTTTTTGTTCTACCGATTTTTATTATCACGTATTTACAACTGTTATTTGTTGGTCTCTATTGAATATTTTTTATGCTTACCAAGGGTTAGAATTTGAATAAATTTGAGTGAATAATGATGCGAACGGAGTTTTAAACATCAAAAGATCAGTAACAATTTTTGCAAAACCTTGCACGATATCCCTTCTTACGATATCCCGCCCCATCCATGTCCATAACTTTTCTCTGCATAAAAAACTTTATGGCATCTACGCAAAAAATGAAAACAATCAGTTTCCTGCCTATGTGTTTCCTCCAGCACACTTAGGAGCACCAGGAGCCTCCGCAAAGGGTTCGCTGAGGTCTGGAATTTCAGTTGGCGTCTTGGCCCATATTCTGAGAGCATGGATAGCCAGCTCGGAATTCTGCATGAGGGGCTGGGACACGTTTCTGTGGCGCTGAAGAAAACAAAGCAAAAATTTACAAAAAAAATGATAAAAAAAATTCACCTCAACGAGTCGCATGCCGGTGAACTTGTCCGAAACAATACCAACAAAGAAATGCTTCTCTGTGCCAGGGGGAACGTTGTGGTTCTGGCTTTCACAGCTGACGACAAGAGCAACGGGCTGAAAAGTGAAATTGTCCAGTGAAAGTTAGCAAAAAATAACTATCCCACATTGAAGCGCTCCGTCATGATCTTCTTGATGAGAGTCGTCTTTGGTGAGTGGTTCAGCATGGTTCGGAAGACCATACCAGTCGGGTAAAAAATATTTGAAAAAACTAGAAAGATATTTTTCTTGAAAGACAAACAAGATTTTCAGATGGTAAAAATTTCGCGTCGTGAGTATCAAAGAAGACCGAAACGAAAACATTGATTACAATTGTGAAAAAAATTCACATAAAGTAACAAGGTTCTGGCAAAATTACAGAATCTGACCAACATTTTACAAAACGTATTTTCGTTATGCATAAGAATATCACCACAAAATGCAACTAATTTTCATTCAAGAAATCGCGTGTTAGTAAAAGCAGCGCAAAAACTATTCCGCGCTCTCCTGTTCATCTGGCCTTCATTTACTGCCATCATCTTTCTGCAACCAAGGAGTCCAGAATCTTTTGTATCAAAGCCGTTCCATAGTTTTCGCTGTCGTCGAGAGTCTCTCGCGCTCTGTTGTTGTTTCGCGCTCTGTTGCGCGCTGTTGTTGTCATAAACTCTCGTAGCGAAATTTGAGCATCGCTTTCGACGCGCGCTCTCTTTGTGTCGTGCTGTTCTGGATTTTGTTGACGCTTTTTTTGATGCGCCGCTTAAATCATACTATGATGTCGAATAAGGGCTCTCAGATAGCCCATCTCGACGGTTACTGTTATCGTCTTGATAAGGTCAACAAGGCGGGCACAATCAAGTTCTTCCGGTGCATGCGTCATGGATGCAAGGGACGCGCTGATATGCTCGTTGGAACGGATATTCTGGTCGAAAGAGAAGGCAGCCTTCATAACCACCTGCCGGATCCTGATGAGGTTGAAGTGAGTTTGTCATTTTTACAGTTTTTAGGAAATTTGGCAATTTTTGCATAACGGTTTCTGGCAGGGATTACTTTTGTTGGCCTAATTTTTATGGCGTCCGTTATGTTATCTTTCGTGTTGGGAAACACTGAAACTGAATTACGATACGAGAAACCATGTTTTTTGACTTTGCCACAGTTGTTAAGTTTGGCACCTAAAATTTGTTTTCCAGAAACGCGAACTTGTTAACGAAGTCAAAAAACTTGCTAAAAACAGCGATATGTCTGCCGCCGACATCCTACAACAGATCATCGATGCCTCTTCACCACAGCTTGCTAATGACGAAATGTGGCGTAAAAAAGTGACTCGAATTGTTCATCGAACAAGAGGAGATACCACGGGAACGCGTTCTGTTGAGCCGGTCGACATTGCCAGACTCCAGGAACGCGTGCTACAACTTCAACAGCAGGAGCAATTAGGTTCCCATGAACCACAGGCCTGTGCACAGGTTGCCGCTGTGCCGCGTGAACCCGTCCTCCTCTCTGCGCTCCCAAACCATCATCAGGATTTTGAAGATCTCAACGACGATGACGTACAGATCATCGATGACGAAGACGCGGACCTTGATGCCGGTGTGGGCAGTCAGTTTATGACCATTTACGGGGAATCAAAGTTTGTCGTCTTTTTCGTCGACAACGGCACCGATTACCTCACTTCCTATCCCGACTGGTCGACGGATGGGTACTTTGACAATGTTCCGATGATTCCCATGCAGATGGTGTGCATCTCGGCGCTCAAGGATTATTCTGTCTTCCCGTCGTGCTTCATTTTCCTTCAAGACAGGGCGGTGACGACTTACGAGATGGCGTTTCAGCGACTTCGATATGTCCTCCAGCAGAATAATCCGGGCTTTGTGCCGCGATCCATCATGACTGGTTTGTGTCAAAACAAATAAAATCAGTTTTTTACTATTTAAAATTTTAGGTAACGATAAAGCAACCAAGATCGCCGTGCAACGCGTATTTCCGACCACCGAACCACGGGTCAACATGTTCAACTTCTCATCCGGTCCCAAGCCTAGATTTTCGATGGCTACTGTCCCTGAAGACGACCCACGTTCCCCGATAGCCAGAGGACGAGGGAATAACAATAGCACGACTTCACGAAAGCGTCGTGTCTCTCACTACATAGATCACAGCGCGCCCGTCCCCAAGCTACGCAATCCGTTCCGGCTTCTCTGGTCTGGTGGTAGCAGGGTGGAAACCTTCGGCGACACAACAGCTGAATATTCGGCTGAACCAGGGCCGAGTTCGAGCCATTAAATTGCGCTTTCTTTGTTTCTTCCGCAACGAACTTTCTTACTCAACTGGTTGTATATGATTTTTTTAAGTAAATGGTTAGCCATGTTTTTGAATACAATGAATAAGTTATATTAAAAATCGCTGCTAAAGGTTGTCACAACGCTTTTGTATAGAAAAGAAGTGTTGCATTTGATGCTCAAACTATGAGTATACTTTGCTTTACTTTACTTTACTTTACTTTATTACTCTTACTCGTGCATAATTACTCATTACAAAATTAGAGAGACAGTGATGAGTATCGAGATTGCACGAAGATGGCGCTGTGTGGTCAAATGTCCTAATTAACATAGATTATAAAGTTGTTTTTGATAGTTTTCTTTCTTAATTTTCAAAAAAACAGCTTTATAATGATTTCGGAAGAACTGATACTTGACTAGATGTTCCAAATGACAACCGGCATAATGTTTTTTGTAAACCTTTGACTGAGACGAGAACAGCCAAAGCATTGGCCGCTGGAATCCAGGTAATAAGCATCATGGCGCACGCTGACCACAGGTACGATTTGACGTTGTTCAAGTATATCATACCGACCATGACTAGCATTGGCATAACGCCAAAGATCATGGGAAGGATCGCCTGAAGTTTATATTTTTACGGTTTTAGGGAAATGGGTGTTTACCTGAATAACGAGCGTTCTAGTTATCTGATGCTGGATCAGTACCGTATTCTTGGAAAATATACGTTCGTTAGTTTTTAAATAGGTTTGTACTCGTTTATACGATACAATAATAGTAGCATAAATACACTGGGACGCTACGGCACCGATGAACGTCATAACATATTGCTGGAAGCTGTTCTGAAAGAGGAAACAATTTGGTCTTTAATTTTGTTCATTAATTCTAACCTTTGGCGCCCATCCACCAACAAAGATGTCCCTATTGTTAAGTCGAAGAACAGTCCGCATCTCCGCTGACATATGATCAATAAGTTCATCCGATGCCGAGTTGTAGCAGTAAAAGAAAACTGCCATAAGGGAGAGTGAACTGAGTGTTATAACGGCCAACTGAGTTATACCATAACGAAATGTAAAATCCTGTCGATGGCATATCCTACGATATCGGTAGACAAATCCACTGGCAACAGACAATAGATCGCAAAATACCATACTGCCGTAGATTGCTCCAATAACCTTATAGGCATTTCTTGGAACGATAATATTGATTGAAAAAATCATGAAGCCGGCACCCTTGTAGACTATAAGGGTCTAAAACAAATATGCAAATTTTAGCACATAATAAAATATGCATATGTCTATGAAATTGAAGAAAAAATTTTTTTACAGTTCCGGATACAACACTTACCGGCCACACCAATGTTTCAATGAGTGAAAAGACAATATCAATGACGCACGTCTGTATCAATAGCATGTTATACGTACCAACGCCGATTGCATTGCTTTTTGCGAGCAGAAAAAGAATAACCACGTTCAGGCCAATGCCGAAGATCGATCCTACGCTACAGTTGATAGTGTGAATCGTAAAAATATCCATTGCAACCATTGCAAATATTTCAAAATGATTAGAAAAAACTTTTCAACATAAACCCCGAGAAAATCCAATAAAAACAACGCACAACTATATAATAGCAGCAATAAACATGAAACATGAAATTAGCAGTCATTCATCTGCAAATACAACAAATTGCAAAATTTTTGTTTATAAAAATAACGAAAAATGCCCGGGAAAGAGTGGTACGCTTGAGTTATTTAATTGGCAGACCTGTATTGCTACCTTACTCCTCGTCATATTAGTAAATCGGTATGTTATCACGCGGTCGAAAATGGGGCGGAGCCTGAAACAGTTGTATCAATCTAACATAAACTAATAAAAACAATTTAAAATTTTTTTTTTATTATCGACATAACATTACATATTAATAATATAGATACAATGTCATAATAAAATTTTATGAGACGTCTACCTCTGTCGATGAGTGTCGACATAGACGAATCTAGCATTTTGCGGAGTAGTAAAATTTATTGATGACGAACGTATACATTAGGAATGAATTTGATTGTAGAAAACCGCAGCGACGACTTGGCCAGAATTTTCAATAAAAAAATACAAATTCAAGCGTTAAAAACAGAGACGGTTATAGTGTCAAGGGTAGTAATTTTACATTCGTGATATTAGAGTTTGCTAGAGAAATGAACTAACCTTTTTTTATTTAGTTTCTTTTCAAATTTTTTTTAAAACACAATCTAATTTTTTATTGTGCTAAAAGATACTTAATCCTTGTATCAATCAGTGTTTTATGTCGTATTTTTTAAAACTGGGATAACAACGTTTAAAAAAAATTCTAACTAGTTTTTTTAAAACTTATTTCTTGATCTTACCCATCTCACAATCACATAGACGGATTTTTTTTTCATTCAATTCCGGTATCACCATGAAATAGTCAGGCACGGGGAAAAAAATTCATGTGTACCTCGTCTTAAGAAAAAGAAAAGTCGTAATTGTGAAAAATGTCACGTATCAGGAATTGGTTTGCAGTACGTCAAGAACTCGTCCCGTAAATAAGCCAGATAAATATATCAGAAACTGCAGCGAAGGGAATTCAATAGATCGTGAAATTGAGAACACGACGGCTGGTTACGCTAAACTTTGAATTTATTTATTTTGTGTTACCATTGAAAACACCTTGGAACAACGTTGTGGCGAAAAAAGAACTGACATACGACTCTGACAAACCGAGCTTATTGACGCCTACATGGAGCAAGCCCACAGAATCGGAAAACAAACTAAAAAAACCACAAATCGGACAACAAACTGACTCTCCATAATTCCAACTTATTGAACGTCCGAGGCGGTAAATAAACGAAATGAAGTGAAATATAAATATTATAAATATTTAGTATGCAAATGCTAACGCCAAATATGCGACTACTTGTATCACGGTGTTTCGAGATTTGGTTTCCTGATAAAAACCAAATTAAGTACAACCGATTAGAAAGAAACAAAACACGGTAATACGAAAATATTGGTTAATTATGATTAAAATATTTCTTTTTCGAAAGGTTACTTTGAATGCTTTCATTGGCGAATACAATAAGTAATTTCATATTCCTTGTTTTAATTCGCGGTCGTACCAAATTTCATTATTGTACTATCTTTTATTCTCAACGAAATTTTAACATGCGATCAAGGATAATTCAAATGTCTATTTCATACAAACAAGTTTTTGTCATATTTCAGGACATCTTGGGGTACGTAAACGACATGATACTATTAGTGCACATGTATCCAGTCTCTGTCTTTTTCTTTATCTGCCTTTGCCTCTCGTGGAATATAACATGAAATAAATAAATAAAAGGAGACAGAATGCGGGTCTTCTAGAGTCCCACTGCCTGCAAATTATCATTTCGTGTCAGAGATTCAGTCGTTTTACTCCCGTTTATGTGCGTGGGCGGGTTAAAATGGTAACATACTAGGCTTTCAAGTCTAAATGCACCATGGTATCGGTTACGAGACGTATTCCGTCTTGTCTAGTCTTGAAGATAGACAAACAATTATCCACAATAAGAATCCCGAATAAAGAGATGCAACAATCAAATTTAGTAAATAAAATACCGAAGGTTGATTATGTGAATTATAAGTTTTATATAAATAAAAAATCGAGTTTAACGTTGTTGTATTATGTTTAAGAAAACGAAATTGTTAATCTAAAACACTTTTAGAAAACTTTTTTTTATCTAAAAACACATTGAATTTTTTTTTATAGTAATTCAAAATGTTACGTATTTGTGTTGTGCCATAATTTCCCGGGACAAAGCATTCGCGTTTAATTGTATCATATCTTATATTTGTTCTGGATGGGCATCTTACATGCAATGCACATGGTTTTTATAATACCGTGATATGATTTTATAATTTTATAATGCGTTATAAAAAGTAATTTATTTTTACAGGCGATGAGGAATACGCTGCCCTCGTACACTACGACCAATACCGATGCAAACTCAAGGCTGCCTACCCCGCTTCCAGATTACGATGAATGTACCAAAAATAAAATGTAATGTTTTGTTAATTTTTTAACTTCATACAAACTTGACTTTTCAAACCTTGACACGTTATTGTTGACAAGCTGATCACGAACAGTCAACGGAAATTCGATTTCTTCTGTCGCGCAATATTTTGCGAAAGACAATTTTGCGTTTTTTGACAATTGTATGTATGTATGTAGGTCACAAGGGTAAAACTTTTAAAACTGTCATTGATAGGAAGTATCATTAATCAAAATTTTGGTTACAAAAATTAGAAATTGAAAAAAACGACCTTAATTGTTTTGGAAAAAACTATGTTGTAGATTTTTATTGCTCTTTCATTTATTATTGATTTTATCATTAGAATTGTTTTCAGTAAACTTTTTTGTGTATTGATAATTTAAAATCACGGGTAATATATATTTTTTTATCTGGTCCAATGATAACTAACCATTGAGTAACGGTGAAATAAATAAATAAATAAATAAATAAATAAATAAATAAATAAATAAATAAATAAATAAATAAATAAATAAATAAATAAATAAATATATATTTTTTTTAAATTTGTTTTCTTATAGTTCGTAAAGTACAGTATTTTTTTTTAAACTAGCTTTCATGTATCCTATATCTTAAATTATATTCTTTGCTTAAAAAATGAAATCTTTTCATCTTTACGATAAAAAAAAGAACGAGTTATAAAGTTGGATTTGTCTGAAAACACGATTCTCTGATTCATGCCACTGATAACATCCAGATAACGTAAAAAATCAGATACATTAAAAGAATTTTTTGTGCAAAACACATTTCGATCATCAGTAGGAATGTATGTAGCGTGCAACGTCAGAGCAAATCCAGGGCAATGTCCCATGAGATGCAGAGTCTAAAGGGTTAATTGTGAAGAGTTTATCAAATCAGTTAGTCGACTGCAAGCAGCACTATACTAAGGATTAGATTATTGTTTATCATCACCTTAGACTTTTTTGTACACCCCATCTCTACCACTTCAACCGGAGGGAAATTAAATATTACAAGGCTACGTTCTACTAATATTTGTCTCCGTTCGTAACGCACTGTCCTCCGTATCGCAAGTAAAACAAAGAAAAAAAAGAGAAAAAGAAACTTTCACCTGGACACGCTGCTAGCTGGCCTGACCAAATTTGAGAAGCATGCACTGTCATAGACCTATGGCTGCACGTCTCCCTCCATCTGGACCGCTCTGTGGCCAAGTCAAATACAATGTGTCATTACAAACGCCGGAAAAGATGACTCGTTTCATACACGTTGTTTGCAGGGCCTATAGGCCTGGGGTATAAAAACCGATGAGAAAAACTAATGAAAGTAGTGTGAAACGGTATAAGGAACGTTCACCATAAGGCGTCTCACCATAGGGTAAAAAGTTGTCGGTGCTTTTTACATCTGCCGTAACAACCTGTATCGTAATAAGTACAAAATCATTTAAAAAATTGTTTCAAAACGTTTTTTAAAGTCAAATCAAAATTTTGTTGTCCTCCCAAAATTTATTTTATGAATCCCACTTATTAGACAGATAGATCCTTAAATAGTAAATACTTTTCAAATAATTACAATTTTCTCACATCAGTTGTTTACAACCTGGAATAAATATTATCTTTTTAAAAAACAAATTTGCGTTTACAAAGATCTGTCATTAATTACCAAATGTCTTTGAAGATAAAAACACAAAGATTATTCCTATTAAAACCCCTTAATGACCAACCAATTGCCTTTGGAAGCCGGTTTGCACTTTTTTTCTACCGGCTTTGATGCCGGTTTTGTTGCAATCCAAAACCTTGATTGTAACATAAATATATTTGCGATGTTCATACCGATCAAAATCCGAGATTTTTGAATGCTAAAGTGGCAGCATAGATGCATAGATTAGAGATTGCCTTTACCGGTCATTTATTCCCCTACACAATTTTTTTCGTCCCATCTTACACAACTGACTGGCGGTCAACTGTGCTCTTCCCGAGGGGAAAAGGTGGTATACGGGGGGGGGGGACCTTACTGTGCTCCACCCAAAACAAAAAAACCCAGTGACACCCAAAAACAAATTGCGTCTTTCTTCTATTGCATTCCGATCCTTTTTTAGTACCGATAAGACGTTATTTTTTCACTTCTTTTTCTGTTTTTCAGATCCCCGATTAACCTAGTCTCAGCGATGGTGTTGTGCGCGTTCATCATCCTCTCCACGCTCACGTTCATAGTCATTCCGGTCCTGGACGCGAGGTACATCGAAAGCACAAGTCGCTACGATCCAACGAAGGACAGATCTTTTCGCTACGATTGGCCTCCTCCTTCCGGCTCAAACTTGGGAAAGTACCGCAAAACAGCTCTCACATCCGATCATGGCCTGTGCTCTGAAATCGGGCGGGATATCATGTTTGCTGGAGGCAATGCTGTTGATTCCACCATCGCTGCGCTTCTTTGTTTAGGCATTACGAATCCCCAGTCATCTGGCCTCGGTGGAGGCTTCCTCATGACAATGTACAACCGAACGACCAAACGGTGTACTGCTATTGACGCTAGGGAATCTGCGCCTGGAGCAGCTACACGCGACATGTTTGGCAATGATACAAAGGCTTCGAAGTATGGATGGAGAGCTGTGGCCACCCCGGGAGAACTCGCAGGCTACAGACTGGCTTTCGAAAGATTTGGAAGTGGAAATGTGTCCTGGCAGGATTTGTTCCAGCCGTCTATTGATCTTGCCAGGAAAGGATTCCCGGTGTCAGAATACCTGGCAAAGGTGCTGGTAGTCAAAGAGCCACAGTTTCACGTTACGCCTAGCATGAGGTTTGATGAAAAATCAAGACACCAGAACGTATAATCTTTTCCAGGGAATGGATAAACCCAAAAACAGGTAAAACCTTTGAGCATGGCGACATCATCAAAAGAACGGTACTAGCTGATACGTACGAAAAATTAGCAAAAAGCGAAGATCCAGTGGAATTATTTTACCGAGGGCAAATGGGAAAAATTATTGCCGATGAGTTCCAGAAGAACGGTATGTTCTGGAAAACGCGCAGTTTTACAATGTTTGATACATTTTTTTATTCGTTTTAGGCGGAATTTTAACAAAACAGGACCTATCATCGTACGAACCTCGAGTCTACAATACTCCTCTTATAACTGATCCCTTCAGCAAAAACCTCGTCATGTGTGGTCCTCCCCCGCCGAGCAGCTTTTCTGTTATGCAATTCATGGTGCGGTCTCTTGATCAGTATTTCTGTGGAGGCACGGAGCGCCGAGAAATTGCCCAGGTCTTTGATGACGCTACGGTCTATAATCCAGCTCCCTCAACAAAACGCGCTTATAACGATGCCAAGTTCTACCACTACTTTATCGAGGCTTCCAAGTTTGCGTACTCCCAGCGGGCCAAGCTTGGAGATATGCCAGAGGCTTTTGCCTTTGCATCCAACATGACTTCTGCCAAATACTTACACTGGATACTCAGCATGATCCCTGAGGTTGCCAAGGATCAGGATTACTACCGCCTGGGCCAGAAAAAGACCAGTCTCCCAGAAGATCACGGCACGTCTCACGTCTCATCACTCGACTCCCAAGGCAACGGCGTTTCCGCGACGTCAACTGTCAATCGCTGGTTCGGAGCCACAGTGCAGTCTGAAGCTTATGGCATTGTCTGGAATGATGAAATGGACGATTTCTCGACGCCGGGCTTCTCCAATGGGTTTGGATTCGCCCCGAGTGAAGCTAACTTCATTGCCCCGAACAAACGGCCCATGTCATCCATGACACCTACCGTAATCTACAACAAATCAAGTGGAGATATCAAGATGGTCATAGGAGCATCGGGAGGTTCAAAAATTATCACAGCAGTGGCTAAAGCGACGATTCGAGTGTTATGCTTTAACGAGACCATCAAAGAGGCCATCGACGCGCCCTCAGTTCATAACCAGTTCACGCCATTCGCCACACAGTTCGAGCCTGATGTTCCCGAAGAACTTCTTGCCGATCTGACTAAGGAATTCAACCAGACGTTCGTTCCGTCCACGGGCTTCGAAGGCGTGACACAAGGAATCGTCGTTGGCACCGACGGCTTCATCTATGCAAATGGGGATGCCAGAAGAGCCACTGACCAGCACACTGGTGGCTTTTGAGTCCGTCCCGAAGAGCAGAAGCAACTCGGGTAGCTTCGATCTCTACGCAACGTAAAGTTTTGTATTCTTTGGATCCCTACTTACAATATGTAGTGAATGTAGTATAATTTGTTGTAAAAAGTGTAGAACATGCATGCCAGATGTCAGACAGAGCAAAAAGGTGTTGTGAATAAAAGTTGCATTCATCGTCAAAGACAAAGATCGGGGAACGATGTGATGTACTTTTTAACTTAATCAAACAACCTGATAAAAGGTTTATAACAACTCCCTATGGTAAACTACATCCACATAAAAACGAGAAATACGAATTGACGTTACCAAAGCTGTTTGACGTTCATAGGCTCACGCTGCTTGTGCCTAGGCTGCGCATTGCACTCGACGTGGAGCCGGCCGTTGACACGGATAAAATAGCAATGGGGACAGCGCAATTTGAGGAACGTTTTCACCTAAAATGAACGCAAACAGTCAGCTGACAACATAAAAAAAACAAACCTTGAATCCGCTCTGCTGGACGACGGAAACGTTGGCTGGAGCGAGAAATTGGTGAAACACGTTGCCGAAGCGTAGAAGTGACCTTCCGGAAACCAGTGACATCGAAAGACGACCGTACAGAAGGCGTAGATCGAGATGAAATTGACAAAAAACACAAGAAAGACGCAATCAATGGAGTAAAAAAACTTTCGTGTCGGGAGCATCAAAAAGTCCCCCCGCACTGCACATTGCACATCAGTTTTTTTTTGTTATCAGTTCAATTTGTAATTTTAAATTTACTCTTGAATTTTAATTTACTGACACAAGCAATAATTTGTGAGTTGTGTTTTTTTTTGCACATAAGCATACTAATTTTTGACATTGATCACAAATTGGTCGCATTGCGTGCATGGTGTTTGCGTTGTACATTCTTATGATTGAATGGGGTTCTTCTAACTTTTTTGCTTCCCTAGTGCCCGACGTGACAATCAAAAACACGTGTCATGGACTGATTAGGAACAAGATGGGTCATAGGCAAGGATGCATGACTATCGCGACAGTAAAATGCTTTATTTTTAGTAAATTCCACGTTCGTTAATATTTAGTTGACACCTCGAGGTATGTACATGTGTTGACGAGTTTCAGGTAATCGGGAATTTGGTACGTCAATTTTTGGAATGTACTTTGCTTTGTTGCCATGAACTTTTTTACATCTGGAATTACCTGTAAAAGTTAAAAGTGTCCTAGTGTCACCTGAAACATACGGTTCAGGTGGCAAGCTAGTGTTGCGGATCTTGTCCAAAAAAATTGTTTGGCACCCGGTCAATATTTTGTCATTTTGTTATCTTTAAAATTCGAGTTGAACTTGACAACCATTTGAAAACTGAACATTTAACAGATAAAGTGTGGAACCTGCAACAAAAAAAAAAATTTAATTACGACAATTTTTTTCCAAGAAAAGAGATTTTTAAATCTTAAAAGCATCGTCATGTGATAAATATTCAGTTCAGGTCGTTAAAATTTTACAAACCGATAATTCATCCTATAATTTTACAAAAAAAAAGGATTTGAAATCACCCTAATTTTTCTTACTGCTAATATTAAAATTAATTTGCCATATAAAACGACTAATTTGTAAAATCTGCTTCCTTAAATTATTTTTCGTAAAACAATCCCTGCTCTAATTGGTCCACTTGACTGCCAGCAAAGGTGAGAGAGAGGGAGCGAAAAAAGGCCTTCGTTTTTTGCGAACGCGGCGCGGCGGCAAAAATGCGTGCTCGTCACTGCCTGCCTGCTCTTGCCCGGGCTGCCTTAATCGGGAAAGAAAAACAAAAGGGTCACAGGCAATGGCCTCCATGAGTCAGCCCCATTTTTTTCGATAGACAAGACAAATTGCTTTAGTCGCGGTAGCAGTGGTAGCTGCCCGCTAAAATAACTCACGCAGGCATCAACGAAGATTTTTGTGTTTGATAGACCGATAGAGGCGAGGTGAGTTGAGGTGCGCAGCAGCGGCGGCGGTGTCCCCCTCACCTGTCATTCTTCCGATGAAATGGAGATGTTGCCTTGAAATCTTTTCCGATTTTTTAAATTTTTTTTCTGGATCATGAAAACCAAAGCAAACGATTGACTTTAAGTATTTTGACCCCCTGGTAAAAATATTTTTTGCATATAAATTCTGAGGTAAAAAATTTGTCAAAGTCGGTCAAGTAGAGAAACACCAAGCTTTTTCAGGATTTTTCCTCGTCGATGAGAAATATATGAAAATATAAGCACTGCACCTGTTTTTTTATTGTCAAAAAAAGTGTGAACATTGATCGAAAGACACACATGCGGAAGAGAGAACTTGCTGCCAAGAATGTCAGATGCAATGGTTTTAGTGCCAAAACTTTTCGCATGTCCTTGGTATCGCACCAAAAAAAACCAAATGCAAACAACAATGCTCCGAGTGATCTCATGACTGACTACTGACACGATCGGTCTATTCCTTCTTTTGCCTACGGGTCGGGGGAGTCTTATCGCTTCTATTAATTGCCAGTGCAATTAAAACTCATCTGCAAGGAAAGTCATAACCTTCGGGAGCGATTATCATTTTACAGGTAGCACACGTTTACACACGTGGTATTACCGACAACATTTATGATCGCCGACGCCAAATGGATACATGCAGAACATCAAATCATGGTAGTGCAAAAAAAAGAGAATTCAAGTTGCAGCTTTTTTTGTGATAAGACACGCAAAAAATAGCTTACACGTGTTGGCTGTTTTATGACGAATGTAAAGGGGGATTTGGATTGACAAATGCGTCGCTGGTAAACTGAATTCATCGGAGTACGGAAAAAACAATTTGTGTTTTGTTGCATTGAAAATTTTTTTACATATTAAAGCATAAAAAGCTTGGAATAATAAAGCATATAAACTTTTTCCGTTTTTACGGTTTATGAAAAAAAATTAGTATTTTAAATTGTTTAAAAACAAAAAAAAATATTTTCATGGAGCATAAAAAAAACAATTCTGATATAGTGCGTGCATTAATTTGTATATATTGCTAATAATAAAATATTTTTTTAAATATCTAAACAAAATAATCCTTCAAAAATGTTGCACTCTGCGACCAAGCTGCGAGCAGCATGTACATAATTGTTAAAATGTGGCTTGGCCCCTTTTCCAGCAAAACATTTTACATTCACTGGTTTTTGAATTTCATATACTAACTTTGATCCCGACTATTTATTTTTTTTCTCCGTAGCATCCAGAAGTAAATAGTACATAATTTATGATTAATGACTGAATTTTTTTAAGTTCAGGACCTCTTGGTGTTATCATTTTTTTACCTTTATGAGTAATTGCTGATCAAAAATCTCCAATAATCTAAACAAAGTGTTGATAATTTTTTTGTCAGTGATTATCAGGAAAAAAAATTTCGGATACACCTGCTCCCGTGAGTTCTACTTTTCGAATTTAGGAATGTTTTACAAAGTCTGAAATATAAAATTTGTAACTGATATTGTACGCTATTGGCTCCTAGTCATGCAGGAGACACCCTCTTTTATGATGCGTTCATGCCAATCACTGTCATGTGATAGCCTCTAAGGAGAAGTGCGCGTGGTTCGCTCTCATTCCGACTGTAAAAAAAGAAGAAAGCAAGAAGGTGAGCCCGATGTACATAACGAAAAAAATTCTTTCCAATTTTTTGGGACGCATTGGTTGTGTTTTCCTCGATCCGAATGGTTAGTAAGGGAGCGTTTATTGTGTCAGAGGGGAGGGGAGGGGGATGCTCCTCTTGTACGGCCGCCGTGGCAGGGGGCGGTCAGACACCACCACAGCCGCCGTCATCGTATTCGTGCCCTGTTACACGCGCATTCGCCCGCACAGAGGTAGAGGTGTCGGGTATTTAAGGGCCTCCGACGAGTCAAGATTCCTCAGTTGTCTTCGCTTGACGGTTGCTTTCAGAACACTCTGTTTTTTCTCTTTCTCACATCATCATGAAGCTCTCGCTCGTCGCTCTTGCTCTCTACGGCGCCGTCGTCGGTGAAGAACCCGCAGCTGCCCCTGCCCCCCAGCCTGAGGGTGGTGCTCCGGCAGCTGAGAGCGCTCCTGCCACTGAGGCTGCTCCCGCTGCCAAGGCTGCTCCAGCCGCTGAAGCCGCGCCCGCCGCTGAAGCCGCGCCCGCCGCTGAAGCCGCGCCCGCCGCTGAAGCTGCTCCCGCCGCTGAAGCCGCTCCAGCCGCTGAAAGCAAAGCTGCTCCCGCCGCTGAAGCTGAAGCCGCTCCGGCCCCGGCCGCCGAAGCAGATCCCGCTCCTGCAGCCCCCGCAGCCGAGTAATCTCATCAGGGTCCAGACACACTTCGATCTTTCGTTTGCTGGTCCGCTCGATTATGTACTATTCGTCTTTGAGGTTTTTTGTCAAACACTTTCTTAGTTTCATGACTTTAACTCAAATAACTCTTTATCCCAATTTTGGGTGTCCTTTTTTGTCACCAACATTAGTTCGAATTCCGTTATGTGTTGAAGCAAGGACAATAAATATGATGCCATACCTACTGTCTATCTGTTGGAGAAGTCGAATGTGAAAAAAAATGAAAAAAATGCTGCACATTTTCAGACAACACTGCAGGAAATCAAAAATGCTCGCCAAAAACGCATAAGCCAGTTTTTTTTTGCTAATCGCTCCGATTTGCGATAGCGCGAGACAGCAATGTCCCCTACGTTATCAATCAGATTCTCGTGCTCGTCGTCCGGGTCAAAGTCTCAGTTTCCCGTGATTGGATGGATCACTGCACGCCTTCCATGCATTTTTTTCGGAAAACCACCCGAAACGTACGGGACGGTGATCACGAGTATTGATTCCATTGGTATGAGAATGCATCGTTTGGCAGCCATTGCATCGCGTTCCTGGTACAGACTGCTGATGTTTTTTTGCGGGGTCTATTATTTCAGACAGATTGGAATGACAGAAGGATGCATGAATCATACTGGCATTCAGGAATACGTACATTTTGCTTGATTTTACAGAAGAATTGGACAAAAATAATTATAGAAAACATTTCATGTAAAAAAAACAAATTGCAATAAAATTACAGATTCGCATCGTACGGAAAATAATTTAATTATTCACATAGTAAAATTATTTTTGACACACTTCACCAAGAAATTAGACGATATGTGTTTTGGATAAAAGAAAGATAATGCAATGCAAAAAATTTCACAAAATTTCAGTAACATTCTGACAAAACAACATTTTTTTTGATGTCACGGCGCACAAATTCCAAAAAAAGTCACATTTAATTTCATGATCTAATTTGTATGCAACAACGATATCTTTCTTAGAATTTTTTTGTTTCAAAATGCAACATTTTATTGATGTTGACCTGTGGGCACGTGATTGAAAGACAAGTAGTCCGTAACCGCAGTTTTACTATTTTATTTGGTTTTTGGAATGCGGTAAAGGAGACGATAACTGAATCTGACACAAAGCGATCGCAGGGGAACGTGAAATATAATATCACTTGACGTAAAGGTATGCCTTGTTTTTGGTTATATTTGTGTTTTTAGTGGATTTTACAATCCTAACATGAAAACAACAACCGCCATAAAACTTTGAACAAAAATAATTTTAGCTTTAAAAAACATTGATAATAACAAATTTTGTTGAACTTTTTGTTGTATTTTTGCAGAGCCGGTGAAATTCTTTTCGGATAACTTTTTCAATGTTCATAATACGTTTTGTTATGGTCGTTGATTAGTAGGTGCATGAAAAAAAACAAATAGGCTAGGCCCAAGCCAACCAACCGTTTCCGTCGAATCACTGCATTATTTTCCCTGCCCATTGGTGAGAAGCAGCGAGTTTTGGTTTTTGCACGCTCCGCACATGACTGGGCTACCTGGCAGGGATCCAGAGAACAAATAGCTCTGATTTTATTTTTATTTCGTGTTCCTTCGTCTTCAACACTCTCGCCAAAACGATTCGCATGGTACATGCCCTATAAAATTTTATGTGATAACGATAGAAGGCAGCTGTGACAGAATAAGTAAAAAAGGCAAATGAAAGATTCGATCTCTGATACGACGACGACACGAGACGCGGCGCCGTACGAAGTCGTCAAAAAGGCTACCTATGTATCACCGGTAATAAAATCCATCAAACCTGTATGTACATGTCTAGTTGTTACAAAATGACTTTTTTTGCTCTCACAGCCAGACTAGCTTTGTCACGAAAGCGCGGTAAAAAACACGTTGAACCAAAAAAAGGAACATGAAGGAACATTGAAGGTCACTGTATACAGTTACAGGTAGCGTTGCTATATCAGGGGACGGCAAAGTTAGCAATCGATGTCAAATTTATTCCATTTTTTTGATAATTATAATTAATCAAACATTTTGTATTGTAATTTATTTACATTATTATTTTTGTAAAAAAATATTCATAGCAAAGTTTTGCGAATCAGGTAGATTTTCATCATACTGTTTTGATCAAAATTATACAAAGCCTTGCTATCCCGCACCTGATCTCCTGAAGAGGACATTTTTTGCACATCACGTGAAGCATGTGGTCATAAATGACTTGACATGGGCTTCCGTCTAAGAATGCACGGAAGTCTCGGCGAACTGCACTGATACGATCCAAAAGTATGGAAACGCAATGGTATTATACAGAAAGAGTTCGGAGGTGATTTGATTGAAATTCTTACATTACTTTGATTGCATCCAATCGAACCATATGGTCAGAATCAAATTTGAAAATTGTTCTTGTAATAGGAGAGTGTGTGTTTGTTCTGCACATGTTTAAGTATACATGGCAAGGTAAATTTAGCCATATGCCGAATCCGCGTGAAATGAGAAAAATGCGACACTGAAATTGAAAACTCTGACTGAGTGGACAATCTATTTCTCGAGATAAGAAATCCTTGCATCCCGAATATCAGATTTTGCCTCATTGCAGAAAATTGAAAAATCAGGGGAAAATCTTTTAGAAGCTGCTGTTTCATAACCGGTAATAGAAACAATTGATATCGCGGAATTAGACCCTACCCCTTGCAGCTTACAATTTGTGATATTTAGCGCTTCCTTGGAAATCAAAGCTGCATTCGTTAAGCATGCTACTACTTGCGCGGCAGTCCTGGGAAAGAAAACGGACCTAAAGGTGCCACCCTCCAGGCCCGTGCGCGCTCTCCGAACGCTTAGCCGCGGCCACACAGGACAGAACTTACTTGTATGTAAACTGTTCTGTCTGTAAACTGTCTGGGGGTAAAGTGACTGTATTCGGACAGTTTACTCCCATATGGGAGTAAACTGTCCGAATACCCTCCCATACGTATTCCTGTCCGGCATGCGTTCAAAAAATCTGCACAGCCAACTTTTTGTATAGATGGCCTGTCGAATGCAAAATGTGTTTTGTGACAAAAAATGGCGCCAATATACATAGGGAACAGTGTAACGCAAACCAAAATTATTGCCTTCGCCTTCGCCTTCGCCTCCGGAGGCGAAGGCGAAGGCGATGAAGGCGCCTCCAGAGACGGAGGCGATCAGAGGCGCCTTTGGTGTCAATTCTCAAATTTTCTATTACAAAACCATAGCAGAAAGCGAAATTATGATAATAGAAAGCTTTTAATTCTATTAAATAAAGTGGTAAAGCTGTTTTTTGACTATTTGTGGTTAGAATTTAAAGCCATTCAAATTTTTTGTTCAAAATTGTAAAGGTCTGAAGGCGATGGAGGCGAAGGCAATTGGAGGCGATCAATTTTTTGCCTTCGCCTTCGCCTTCGCCTCCGGAGGCGAAGGCGATCTGAAGGCGCCTCCGGGGGCGATGAAGGCGAAGGCTATGTTACACTGAGCCAAGGAGCGTACATCGGAAATATTTGCTGTTCAACCCATCGCATCGTTTGCTTCACGCCTTTCGTGGTGCTGCGGAAACTTTGATTTGCACCGCATCGCCGTGCCGCGGCTAAGGACTTGTTCACAATTTGTTCAAAATATGCCTCGTTTTTCGTTTTAAGACAAATTGACACTTTTATTTTCTTTTTTTTCATTGCACTCGGAGACAATTTTCCTCAACCCCGCCGACTTCTGTCCCTGTCGGGGGCAATTTCCCCCGCTCCCGACTACATTCACCCCCGTCCCCGTCCCGATACATGGGGGTATAACTATATAACTATAGATATTTTGGAATACAGGATTTTTTTTTGTTTTTGGCTGGCTGCCTTAGGCGGCGATACAGAAGCCAAAACAGCACTGAATTTTTTAGTAAACATTTTTTATCCCTGTTTTTGATTTTTTGTTCCGCGCGTTTTTGCAAATTCTGTTAAAAGCCTTTCTGTTTGATCTAATATAGGTCGATGGGTCAAATAAAATTGCAGTGACAGTAGTGCGCAAGATTTTAAGGCAACGGTAAAAAGAAAAAGACCTAGACATTAATGTCAATTGACGTGCGGCCTAAAGCCAAAAAAATTCAGTTTTGTTTTGGCGCCTGCATCGCCGCCTAAGGCAGACAACCAAAAACAAAAAAAAATCTGTTCCAAAACGTCTATAGTTATTGTACAATTTTTGGTTTTGTTGAATTTCGCCAGGTTTAATTGTATTGTTAAAAAAATGCTTGTAACAGTTGTTTTGGAACACCCTGTATGTGGTACAAAAAGTTGGATATGCCGTTTTTTTGAATGCGCACCAGATATCCGCATGGGAGCAAATGCACAGCGTGCACACTTTCAAGGGGGAAAACAAAAGATATTATGATATCAAGTGACATTTTTTGTTGAGACATCGTCAGCTTCGACCTTTTCATGTTTCGTTGAACGAAGTTAGCATGGCTTCAAACAAATTATATTTTGGTGACAATGCAATGTTGCCAATCTTAAAAGATTTGTTTCATAGGTATTTTTTTATGTATGTTGATACGAGTTGTTAAATTCCGGTAAATACTGCTTTTTTGATGATGCAATTTAATCTTTCTAGCGATACAAAGCTTGTTTTACCGATACCATAACACCGGAAATGATAGAGCATATTTCCTGTTTTAGGATTAACATTGTGTTCGTGTCTACATATTTGAATGAATGGTCTGAAAAATAAAAAAAAACGAATCGAATACTAAAAGTAAAGGCTGAGGTAAATTTGTCTTTTTAATAATTTTTTTTTGCTCATCGGAGTTTTAGAAGTCAAGTGAGATGACCGGACTCACAATTTAAAAAAAAAAATGTCGTAACAAAGTTATTAAAAACATATACAAATAAAAACTGCTGACTTTAGAAAAATTCGATTCTTAAGAAATAAAAATTTGTAAGCATAAATCTTATTGGCATTTAAAAAGTTTATAAGGCTAGTTGAAAAACTAAAAGGAAGAATATATAAAAAGTGGAAAATACGTTACCTTTTTATTTTTCCTCCGTTACCTCCGTTTCTTGTTATGTTGACCGTTTTTCTTGCACTCTTGACTTTGTTGGTTTTCTTGCTCTCTCATAGTTTCAGTTGTATAACATGAATAATTTCGGAGTAGCCTCGTCACCCATAGCAACTGCTGAATGCCTTTGTTATCCTTAAACGAATTCCTTTAGTTGTTAGCATGCATATTTGCTATTTTATTTATTTATTTATTTCACCATTACTCAGTGGTTAGTTATCATTACATATTTGCTATAATAAATACAAATATATTAAATCACCATTATGTAGCTTGTGTATTATATTTTATGCTCCATTTACTGAGTTGTTCAATTCGACAATTTTCAGTGCTCGCTCTGCTCATGCTTGAGTTTCTAAAATTTTCGCGCTCGCTCCGCTCGTGCTCTTTTATTCTCAGATCCTCTGTTCTTGCTCTGCTCACGCTCGTGAGTCGAGCAGGAGCGAGCAATGAGCGAACATGGCCCACACAAAAAAAGTGAATTTTAAGACACAAATTCAGTCCTTTGCTAAAAGAAAGACCGCATATTGCTTGGAGATACCCCCAACATCGTGTTTTTAATCGAAACTACAAGTATTTTAGTATTTGTAGCACTAAATTTATAGTGCGCAGTGCTCATTTTAAAAATTTCTCTTGCTCGCTCTGCTCGCGCTCTTTGAGCAATTCAATTTTCCGTGCTCGCTCTACTCACGCTCATTGAGCTTTCCGAATTTTCGCGCTCGCTCCGCTCGCTCTCGTGAGCTGAGCAGGAGCGAGCAGTGAGCAGGAACAACTTGGTGAGCATCGAACAACTCTGTCAATTTAGTTAGAGGTTGAAATTGAATCGCGAATTGTTCGGACATTTTATGACTAATTTCAATGTTGACGCTAATGTTTTAAGGATCGTCGATATATCATTATTCTTTCAGTGATTCTTATTTTTAATTAAAAATACGGGATACCAAGAAAATTTTTAATAGATGAAAAAAATGTTTTTCATTTTTTGACTTTTTTGGAATCCGTGACGTTTAATAAATTGAAAACGAACACTTGATAAGATCACAAAGCTTACCACTACACAATGAAAAAGGAGTAAGAAATTGGGGGTTCGAGAGGAGGTCCGCTTAGGTTGCGTTAAGCCACGTTTTGTGCGTTTGCTAGACTGTACCTTACGGACGTATTATATGTGTATTGTCTAGAAAGGGAGTTGTACTATTTGTACGTCCAGGAGAAAGCCACATTGAGGGAACACATTATGACAGCTTTCGTTGCTGCAAGCAGCCAAATTTGTGTTTCATCGCTCATGATCTATGAGAGGCGGACGCATTTGTTCATTGGGGGATAACATCGATGACGTGTATGGAACGTATATGTGTAGTGCGCACAGGTTAGGGATTCAATGCTCACCTGGCTGTCCAATGTTGCGGGTTTATTGGGATTTTTTGTAATTCCGCTTTCATCTCTTTCGTCCTCTGACGGTGCTGTTTTAATTCCTTGGTTATTATTGATTTTTTGTGTATCCATCATGCTTGCCCGTTGGTGCATTAAATGGAAAACAGTATGTTTTTTCTCTTTGTGTCTCTTTGATGTTGTTATTGTTTTTGTATACATTTCACGTCTATGTATAACTCGTGAAACTTTGACTTCTTATTTTTTTTGACATAACCTGAGGGTTTATAGGAGATAAGCGTACATGCCGTCTATCAACTGTATGTATGTTGAAGAGGCGTCGTCTTCGAGTTCCGGATGCTATGAAGCAACCGGAGACAATGATGATTTTTTTGAGGTTTGTTTTTTTTGTTTTGTTGTGTTCCTTTTCGTACATACATTTTGCGCGCGATGTAAATTTTGTATTTTTGTTAAATGAACGTGAACATTTCACAGCACTTTTTGTGATCACGTTCGCATTATTAATGATATGATACAAATATTTGCGGTAACGATCTTGTACGTAAACTTCTGCCTTGTAGTCTGTAAAAAAAATCAGTATGTAAAATATAAAAGCAACCGCGAATGCGCAAAAGTAAACTACATCTTTCCTCAATATCATTTTTTGAATGTTTTTAATAATAAATAAATGATGCAAAAATGTGCATGACGTGATTTTGGTTTAATTTTAACCCAATCCCTGCGTTTCAATATAATATCTGACCCATTTACCTCAAAATTTCACGAGTTCCCGCGATAATAAGATTTTATCGCAACTTATTTCGTTTAATTTATAAAAAACATTTTACATAAAAGATATCGATTTTACACATTAGATTTTTTTCATAAAAAAACAAATTGTAGGATGAATCCACGATTCCCACTATGACAGAATTCATAACCCCAAAAGTATGTGCCATCTGTGGCGCTGCTGCTAGCTGCTGTCACTACGACGTGCCATCCTGCTCGGGGTGCAAAACATTCTTCCGTCGATCCGTTCTTCAACTCAAGAACTACAAGTGCAAGCAGGACGGTGTTTGCAGGGTGGAGCATGGTGCACGGTGTCGTGCATGTCGGTTTAAGCGGTGCATCGCTGTTGGCATGAATCCCGGTGCCATCAGGCTGCCTGATGACGTGAATCCTGATGACGTCACAGCAATGATCAGCAGGCATAAGCGCAGTTTGCCGCAATTAGATGACTCAGAGTCTAATAACGCGGCACTCTGTCCTGTTTCGCCTAAATTTATTCCCGTCTTCGATCAGACAAAAAACTCGAGAGATATAGATTTTTTGTGCTTTCTTGAGCTGAAAGCTCAGAGGTTAAGAGAATCAGAATTTAATCCGTTGCATTTGTTCGATAAGAACATTATCGATATCGTCAAGCTGAAACCCTTATTGGGGAGTGCGGATAAGTATGAAAAACTTGTTAGAAAGCCGATTGTATACGGGCCGCTTCCCCATGAATCCCCCGAATATTGCGAACCCGTTATCTTCAAAGATTGGCTCAGCATTGACCTAATCATTAACATTGAAATAGCCAAGACATTTTCATTTTTTGATAAGCTATCGGACGACGAAAAGGTGAACTTGCATATTTTTTTTTTTTCAAACAAAAAAATTTAGGTATCAATTCTGCGTCGATCGGTTCTAATT